>JAFBJS010014337.1:147276-292357 GCA_016785265.1 Paraplagusia blochii
GAGTTGAAGATACAGAGAACAAGGGGAGATGGAAAATGTTGATTTGCTGTGGCAACACCTGAGAAAGCCGAAAAAAGAAGATGTTCTAATGTTCACCAGAATATTGAAGATAACATGTACATTTCACCTCTATTCTGAGTGCTGCAAAAGACCAAAAGTGTGATAGCTTTAACTCAAACAATAATGTACAATAATTCAAAAATAAAATTATTTGAGCTGGTCAGCATTAAGTTAGGTTATCACTTTCTTTGATAAATACAATTTTCTCTACCTTTTCCTTAATTATACACATTTAATAATTTTTTTCTGAGATTTTATCACATTTTAAATAAAAAAAAAAATTGTAATTTTACCAAGTTTCTTATCTCCTTAACTGCAACAGATTGTGATGATGTTATTGGCTTGTAAGAAGCAAAACACAAAGATCTAGCTTATTTGGACGATTCAACAAATCAAAACCAAATAGCTGGTCAAATAAATGAAAACAAAACAAAAAGCCAAAATACTTTAAAACTGGATTCTCTCTGATGGATGACACTGATCTAATCTCAAAGGAGAGAGACAGTTTTGCAAGTGGGTGAAAATGAGTGACAAATGTTTGACAGCATTTGCGTCACTCAGACGCACAGAGAAAGGTGACATCATCCAGACGGGCTGGAGAGTAAAGCAGGTGTTACAGTGGCGCAGTAAAACAAACACTCGCACGTCTCAGACCAGTTAACAGAGCAGCAGAGCGTTGTCAGTCTTTCTCTCTTCAACGGAGGAACATCGTCTTTTTGTTTTGTCATGTTTTCAGGTGGCAGGTGATCACAAGTATCACCCTGAGTGCTTTGTGTGTCTGCGGTGCATGGTGGTGATCGAGGACAGGGACACTTACGCTTTGGTGGAACGATCAAAACTGTACTGGTGAGTTACTGGTTATCAGCATATTCTGTTCAGATAAGATCATGCAGTTTCCTATAAGCTTTTAACTTTTAGAATTGCACTGTTCCGGGAACTGTAATTTGACAACGTGTTCTCACATGCACCGATCCACATCTCCTGGTGTATTACAGCGGAAAGTGCTACAAGCAGGTTGTACTCACACCCATGTTGGAGAAACGTTCGCATGACTCGGTTCTGGACTCACTGCCCCACACCGTGACCCTCATCTCCATGCCCTCCGCTGCCAACGGCAAGAGAGGCTTCTCTGTCTCGGTGCTGAGGGATGACAACGGTTCAGCGAGCGTTCAAGTCAAAGAGTGAGTGTTGCTCCTGTACCTGTGCCTGTGGAGACACAGTGTTTACATCCTTTACATAACTTTAATGACAGGTTTGCACAGCAGCTTGGGTTTTATGGGAGCAACAACAAGAAAAGCACTTATGTGTTGACTAATTGGTGTCGAATTATTGTAGCTTATACTCGTTCCAGGATTTTTTGTTAAAGAAAAAGCAGGAGTAACTGACTTAAAAATATTAATATCAGTTGTTAAATACCACAAGATTCTTTTTCTGATACATGTCTGTTTTGTTGGGTCCTGCAGGGTGAGAGGGATGCTGATCAGCCCAGAAGTGCGTAATGCCATCCATGTAGGAGACAGGATTTTGGAGATCAATGGGATTCCTGTGGGAACTTTGATGGAGGAGGAGGTGAGTCTAATACTAAAAAAAAAATAGCGTCCTTATCACCAAAAGTCTTTTTTAAGCTCAGCTTGGGTTAATATTGTGCGTCCTCATTATACACTATGGGATTTTTGGCATTCCTGGAATCCTCCCAATCATTTATACTGTACATACTTCTGCTGGGAGAGGATGGTATGTGGAAAAGCTGCACTTAAAAACTCACTCCCACAACCTCACCCTCAGGAACTGCATACATGTCAACACAGACATCACTCCCTGTCTGGAGTTGTGTTTTGTGTTTGTATTGTCTTATTACATTAGATTGCCTCACATTTGTTTTCATCAGATTACACCACATCGGATCTAATGAGATCTACTTCAACAGTATCACGAGTGACGACCTTGTTCCCACAGGTCATATCTTATTAAATTCCCACATCACTGTACATGACAGCTGCGGAACAAAGAAAGGCTATTATTAAAAGATGATATTTAGTCTTTGGACGTTAACTGTCACATTTCAGCATTAAAATTCTCCAGGATAAGATTAAATAATAAAACCACAGAATGAGATCGTTACTCTTGGGATTGTTACGTAAGAAGCTGGCAACTTGAGGTTTGTAGTTGACACGCAGTTATTCTTTTTAGCTGCTAGTACTCACCGACCCTGGTTCTCCCATTGAAACTTTAACATTTTTCAATTAATTTTATAACCTTGATTTTGGCTAATCCTCCCCTGAGAACGCAGTGCTCTGTGCAGTTGATGCATTAGTTTGAGATTTGGTGATTGAAGATCAATTAATTACAGTAAAATGTCAAAACCTTTAGACGGAATCGGACCAGACCTGTCACAATTAAAATTATTCACATCACAATTATTTCCCCATTTAAAAGCTCCGTCTTCACTGCAGAAATTCGTTCTAGACTGGGGACCGGAACCGGTCCGTGGGTAAATAGGTGCCAGGCCACCTATTTACCCACTGAGAAATATTTTCTCAGTGAAGAGAAAGAAGTCATTGATACAATGACTCTACAATGTCTTTTTATACCAGTCTGGTAGGAGAAAATTATTGGCTGTGTGGACATTAGAAATCCTTGTTAAGCCCGTGTACAGTTAATTCAAGTAGGAAGATTTTATGGGTAGGAAAATATTTTAGAACACAGGAAATTTAATTTTATTAAAGGGTATTTATCCACCACAACTTAAAGACTGTGAAAATAGTACGTGATATTTAACCGGTCCGTGGCACAAAAATCGGTTGGCGAACAGTGGTCTTGACTGTGCGCCCAAATGTGCCAAGATCTGCCTTGCTATTGGCTTATTAGATGACTAAATCAGATGTAGGCAACTGGACAGAACTAAAGAAGCCTCTTGGATGAGAAATGAAACGTTTTCTAAAAATGTCCAGTTTCCTAATAAAACTCATTAACGTTACTCTAAGCTTATAATAACTATTGAGGTTCTTTTTAACTTTAGAAGTCCAATAGTACTTAGTATGCAATGAACTTGTTGAATTTTAATGAACCATCCATGTCCACAGGTGGACAATCTTATTCACCGCACCAGCCACACGCTGCAGCTGCTCATAGAGTATGACCCAGTCCGGCAGAGGTTGGATCGACTCAGACTGGGATCGCCCGGGGGCAGGCTGGGTGTCCCCGCCACCTCTCGCATGCGTCTGTCCTCACCGTCTGATGCAGTCCTGGAGAGAACGGATGTGGTTGATAACGGCTCCCTGAAGAGACGGTCTTTAAGGTTGGTTTGTCAACAACTAAAGAACCGGGGAACTGCTGTAGGTCACTAATGAAGAAGAGATTCTTTTTAATGAGCCATTTCCTCTTGACTGCAGGCGTAGCAATAGCATATGCAAGTCACCTGGACCAAATTCTCCCAAAGAGATGCCCTTTATTACACGAGACATCGGACGCTCGGAATCACTGCGATCACCCAACAGCTGCTCTCACCGTATTTTCCGCCCGTGTGACCTCATCCATGGAGAAATCCTAGGGAAAGGTTTTTTTGGACAGGCCATTAAGGTTAGTCTCTAATTAGTATCCGATCCTTCACCGCCTTCCTACTTTGTTTTTAAATTAGTGTTCCTACATGACGGTGGGCTTTTGTTCCTCTCTAAGGTGACTCATAAAGCCACAGGAGAGGTGATGGTGATGAAAGAGCTGATCCGCTGTGATGAGAAGACCCAGAAGACTTTCCTACAGGAGGTTAGTAATCATCCACAAAGGAGGGGGGTCCGGGCACTTCCTCTAAAGAGGGAAGCCAATCCTCTGGCTCTGGGTAGAGCTGTGATTTATTGCTCTCATAAGTCAAACTCACCACATGTTCAAAGAATCACCTCTCTGTGTCTCCCGTTAGTTTGAGGTTTTAAAATCCAGTCTCATACAGGGGTCTGTTTCTGATGTCAATGTTTCTACTCCCGGGTTGAGTTTCACTGTTGGAGGAAATGAATTGTATTCATTGCAACATTGTTTGTCTTTTGCCGCCAGGTGAAAGTCATGCGGGGTCTGGATCATCCTCATGTTCTGAGGTTCATCGGCGTGCTGTACAAGGACAAGAAGCTCAATTTGATAACAGAGTACATCGAGGGAGGCACTTTGAAGGACTTCATCAGGGACATGGTGAGCTTTCTTCCTTTGATGTATTCATACGAATCTACACAAATCTGTGCAGTGGCCACAGAAGAATGGAGCCGGAATAGTCTATAAAAGAACACACACGCAAGCACGGATCTACAAATGTATTTTGAGGATTCACAAATTTACTTTCAGGATAAATGCATGAGCGCAGACCCACGAATGTTTTTTGCGGAATTCACAAATGTATTTGACGTCACACACACAGACCCTTGTGGGACACTGATGTGTGATTGGCTGCAAACAAGCAAGACTTCTGATTGGCTGCCGATGTAGAAAATACGCATGTGCGTGCGCGCAGTTTCACGAATTAAAAGCACGATTTGAACGTGCGTTCGCCAATTCTGGCTCCATACAGAAGGAGCTGGTTGTATCCTACCAGGGTGTGGGAGGGGGCTGCCCTGAAGTAAACTCTGCACTGATAAAGGCCTCACAGCTTTGTTGTGGGCTGGTTGGCATGTCAGCCTTGTTAGACGTGCACCAAGAAAAGCTGTAGAAAGTGTTGCCAGGTGAAATTAAAAGAGCTTAGCTCAGCTACTGCTGCCACCGTCTATTTTTAAAGCGCAATTTAGGAAATGGAGAGTGTTGTATTTTACTGTAATTGGGCATGGGGAGAAAAGTTTGTTTTCCCCTTTCCTCTACTTGGCCACTTGATGATTTAGTGGAGCATGTTGTGTTTATTTTCAACTCATATTTTGTCTTATGTCTCTGACTAAACAGGAACCGTTTACTTGGGAGCAAAGAGTGAGCTTTGCAAAGAGCATCGCTTCTGGCATGGTGAGTTTGATTCCCGGGAAAGCACAATTTTTTTTTTTTCTCCTTTTCTTTCTTGCACAATCAGCTCTGATTTTCTTTTCAGTGTGTCCCTTAGAGCCATTGGAATCACTAGAGATTTTGTGATTAAATCACATCAGATTTGTTTTGTACCCTGAGTTCACAAAATAAGAGACTTTGTGTCTCTAATCTTTATCAGTCCATGAAATTGCCAAATGTTTAAAGAAAAAAGGCAACAAAATGTGTTACTAAGAAAGAAGAGAGAAAGAAGAGTGAAAAACTGTATAGAGTGAATAAAGGATTGTGTTTGTTATGACTGCGGTTTTCAATCTCCCCAAGAGTATCAGTTGCTGTCCATGGAACGGTTAACTGCAAATACTGTATATTCTGTATGTATTGAGGAATGAAGTCAGTCATAGCAAGGTAGAGTGCATTTGTGTAATTATAGGGGAGAACAGTGGAATGGTGAGGTTACAAGGAGCAGAGGTGGAGAAGGTTGAGTAGTTTAGATACTGAGGATCAACTGTTCAGAGCAGTGGAGACTGTGGAAGAGAGGAGAAGAATAGAGTACAGACAGGATGGAAAAACTGGAGAAGATTCAGGAGTGATCTGTGATAGAAGAGAGTCAGCTAAGGTGAAGGGAAAGGTTTACAGGGCAGTGGTGAGACCAGCCATGATGGATGGATTAGAGACACTAGGAATAAGAAGAAGACAGGAGACAAAGCTGGAGGTGGAGGAGTTAAAGATGCTGAGATTCTCTTAAGGAGAGACAAGGATAGACAGGATCAGGAATGAGGGACAACACAGACAGGACGGTTTGGAGAAAAAGCTAGAGAAGACAGATTGAGATGGTTTGGACAGAGGTGGGACAGTGGATACATTAGTAGAAGTATCCTAAAGTTGTAGCTATTAGGTAGGACTGTACTTGGACCACTGCCTTGTCCTGATGTACTTTTCCCATGTTGCCTTATTTATATTTTATATTTTATATATATTTTTTATATTTATATTTATATGTATATTTATGTGATGCTACTTGATGTCAGCCGAACATAAATGTTGTATAATCTAATGAGTCACACCTAGACTGACTGACTGACTCACCGTTCTCAGACTTTGTTTATCACGTTGTAGAATATCAGCCTCCGTCAATCCAACATGTTTCAGCATGAACATGGAGACATGGGAAAAGATTGCACTGAAAAAGAAAATACACAAATCAAAGATTGTTTATCACATCAGTGAATTCCTAATTTAACGATGTGTTAATGTTGTGAATTTCAGAACTATCTTCACTCCATGAACATCATACACAGAGACCTCAACTCTCACAACTGCCTGGTTAAACTGGTGCGTGACCTGGTTACATCTGAGTGCTTAACATTTATGAGTAACGTATTCACTTTTCAAATGGAGTTTTGACGCAAAACCAATTCTCCACCAGGACAACACAGTGGTAGTGGCTGACTTTGGACTTTCCAGACTTGTTGTAGAAGACAAAGTCAAAACACCACCTGAAAAAACTCCCAATAACAAAAAGAGGGTTTTCAGACGTATTGACCGAAAAAAGCGCTACACAGTTGTGGGAAACCCCTACTGGATGGCTCCAGAGATGCTGAATGGTGAGCCACATGACGACACAGTCAATACATATTCTATGTTTGTTCTCTGACCATCAAACTTAATCTTTTACTATTTTTTCTTTTTAGGTAAACGATACGATGAAAAGGTTGATATTTTCTCCTTTGGAATCGTACTTTGTGAGGTGAGAACCTCGGGCAAATTCATTTATTATAAAGTCTTTGCTTTGGCCACAACAATATAAGTAATTCAGCAGCACATGAGCGTTCTATCTAGTGCATCTGCTTTGATTGTCTGCAAGATAATATACAATGTCTAATTTGTTTGGACAGAGTTCTCTGTAAACTTGAATAGGATCATTAGGTTAGTTTCAAAACCAGTTTGTTATCAGACGGAAAAGCATATGACATCCAGTAAATCCCACAGCCTTTAAGGGAACATCGCCATTAAATGCCATTGCTGGAAAACTGGTAAAACTAGAGATATAAGGGTATGAAAACATCATTTTTTTAAAATAGTTCCATAAAAGCACAAAGAATATAAAACCAAAGAGCTAAAAATCTTATTCAAGTACCAAAAAAGTGAACTGTTTGCTCAGCTTCATATCTCTCCACAATTGGAAGTATTATTTGACACAGAGAACAAGTGACGCCATATATTTTTTGCTTATGGTCTTTGTGTAAATGTCTTTTGTTCCTCGGTACTCTGAAAAAATACGGCTCAGAAATAAACGTCAAAACGTAGTCTTAATTGTCCACATTGCCAGGTGGACACACAACTGGGTTTTGCTATATCTTTGAATTGGCCAGAGATTAGGAGGGTTGCAGTGATTATTTGTTTCTTATTTAGGAAAAGAAAATGTGTGAAGCAAATATGTGACATTCTATGGACTGAATATGAATTAAAATTGGTCCATCCTAAACCTTTCATTACATCTATTCTGCATTAATTCCCCTATTTTCCCTCCTCGTCTTAATCCTTCAGATTATTGGCAAAGTATATGCCGACCCAGAGTGTCTCCCAAGGACCAATGACTTTGGCTTGAATGTTGACAAGTTCATTGAAAAGTTCCTCCCTGACGACTGTCCTGCAGCTTTCTTTCCACTGGCTGTGGCCTGCTGTGACCTCACACCGGACACACGGTGAGCACATGTTAGGTTAATGGTTAATGTCCTACAGATTATTATTGTTATTATTGGTGAAAGTTGATTTTTGTGGAGGACATTTGATGATTAGTGGAACTAAACAAGTTGGATTGAGCAGAAGTCTCTGGAAACAATAGCTCTGTGTTTATCTCCTTCACCTGGAGCCACACTATCCTGTTATTTTTTGAAAACCTGTGCAAGCGGCTCTAAAAGGAAAATAACCAAGACCTGCCAGCACATGTCCACGCCTGCGCTGCCAGATTCCTTAACTTTGTTTTGTCTTGTTTTCAACCTTGTCAGTCTGGTTTGACATCACATCCCCTCTCTGCTCCTCCCTTTAGTCCACCTTTCCAAAAACTGGAGGACTGGTTCGGAGCTCTGTCCCTGAACCAGGAGCTGGGCATCCCGCTTCCAGCCGAACTGGATGAGCTGTACCTGAGTTTCAGTCAACTCCACTGGCCTAAGAACGGCTCTCCTTCTCCCAGCACGGACGAGCCACCGACACCGACCGCTCCCTCTCCCGAGTCTTCCGGTGTGACTGACAACGGCATCTAGTGTCTCTGTCTCCCCCGTGTGTCCACTCTGAACTGCTGCACTAAAACTGAGGATGTGAAAAAGAGAAGAACTGAACTAAAGCCCCGAGCCATTTTTTGAACTGGATCTTCTGTGGTAGCTGGGTCGTCTTCCTCTCTCAATGGGACCTTCGCTTTCTAAAGCTCCACCCAAGAAAAATACATTTCAGCAAAAGATTTTGCTCTTGTTTACTGTATATAAGGACACTCTTAATGAGCATCTCAAGAGACTTTACTGAGTTCTGTTTCCCTGATCTGACATCATTCACGTTGTCCTCTAAAGCAGTGGTCCCCAACCACTGGGCCGGGGTCCGGTATGTAATGTAAGGTAATGTTTCCTTCTGGTCCCATCTGTCTATTACTTCCACTTGATCCATACCCATATCAACAAAAGAACTGACCAATAGAATGACTAGGATTCCATCATCAATAATGCAACTATATTTGATTAGGAAATATTTTCTCAGTGAAGACAACAACAATAAACTCAAAATGACGATGATGTCATTGATACAAGATTCTAACCTTGTATACCGGTCTGGTAGGAGAAAATTATTGGCTGGGTGCACTTGAGAAATCCTTGTTGTGCCCATGCACAGTTAATTCAGGTAGGAAGATTTTATAAGTAGGAAAATATTTCAGAACATCGGAAAGTAAATTTTATTAAGGGCTATTTATCTGCCACAACTTAAAGACCGGTCCACAAACAAGGTTTGGGAACACTGCTCTGAGGTTCAACAGTTAGAACAGAAGACAGGGACTGAAAAACATATATGAACAATGAGACTTAGAGCGGCGGTAGAAACAACGCCCCCTCTCAACTGGCCAAGGAATGTTCAGAGCTTTTTTAGCACACGTGACCTGAGCTTTGATGACATGGTCACAAGTACAATACTTTGTAGACTAACGGTTTAAAAACTTCCTAATTCCCATATAATTTTTGACAAGCTTGACAAAAATAACCAGCCTTATTTACCGTTAAACAAAAGTGACCTAAAGATTTGCTTGTGACTTAAAACTGGATTTTTTTTACAATGTGTAAAATGCTGTACATATACTTTAATCTGACTTCTTTTTCTAATGACAACACTAGATTTGTAGATTTTTGTCAACATGTTTGCTGGTACCTTTGACAATTGTAACCACTATTATTTATATAACTTTTGTCATTCATTTAATGAAGTTGAGAACATATTTCACTGTTTGTATTATTTTGTTAGTTACTTTTAAAGAAACAAAAGGATGAAACTATAACATATTGGTGGTTCTTTACCATGTGTAGATTGGTGAAGGTTGCATTCCATTTCTACCACCACACGGAGCCTTGACACAATAAACAAGTCCAGTCAGTCCAGGTAAATATTAGAGATGACCCTCCATGAGGAAGACTGGTCTGAGGAGCCTGAAAAAGGAGAATCAAACATTTAACTCCCTGGTTTCTAATTAGTTTAGGAAGGATGTAATGATGGACATTGTGCAAACCATGCTCTAAACCAAGGGTTCAAACTCAAATAAACTGAGGGCCACCACCCACACTATCATTTCACCAAAGGGCCGCGTCAGCTTTCAATGTATTTTTACAAAATACAAAAGAAACATTTAATAAAAATATCATTCCACGGGCTGCAAATGCAAATGAGACCGCTGGTCTAACCTGTCCTGCAGGTTGTTTTGGATGTAATGATAAGGACTAAGCACTTAATTAAAAAGTCATTAAGAATATTTTAAGGGCATCAACGTTGGCCTATCAGGAAGCGAACTTGGGTCTTCAGCGCTTCAGGTTCTAATCCACCAGCTGTAAGGTTCACACCGAGGTACTCTGATCCAAGCACTGTCTCCACCCACATAACCTCCAGTGTGCTCACCACCCACAGGAAGGCTCACAGTGTAGAGCAGTGTGATTTGGGTGGCAGTCATGGAGACTATTGCCTTTGTAGCCCCGTAGGAAAGATGAAAATGAATGACAACAGATTGCTAACAAGAGCAAGAAGGGAAAGATGGCAACCTGGACTAAATCAATAGATCGAGAACAGAATTCAGTGTAATTGATATTCTTCTTTTTATTATAACAGACCAACCAGGCTTACAAATACAGTAAATAGATTTTAAAATATTTAAATAACTTAAAATATAATAGATTTTAACAATGGATGTGCCATACGAGGTAATTGTGTTGCCATAAATCCGATTTCACTAATATTTTACTTTATGAATAATTTTTAATATAAAATAGTTTATCTAAGCATAGTGACAGGTAAAACAGTCTAACACGGTTCCACATTATGGCAGTTCTTCATAGTTTTCATAGCCATATGGAAACTAAGAAGAAAGTCAGAGCTGTTAAAGAAGATACTTCTCAATCTTCACTTCCTGTGAGGGAATTGGCATTGTCTTCAACTCAACAGGCTGAGTAAATTGTGAGTACAATAAACTGTTACATTTTTAATTACTCAAAAGCAAGTACTAGTCAAAAAAGGTTGAAACAAACTAGATAAAGAAGAGTCAAAATCAACAGGGGTGGAATAAAGTTAGATTTAGCCTTATGATAGTGTCCCACCATGAAGTACACAAACACACACGCCAAACTTTTATAGGTAGTTTTAAAAGGAATCACGATGAAAGACCGCCAGCAGAGGGAGCTAGTGTTAAAGAAAATCTTATAAGTTACAACCACCGCTCCAAACCGTTGACATTACGGCTAACTCTAGTTATCATAGCTTCATTTATAACGTCAAAATATGTTTTGATAGCATAACCTTAATACATAAAGTGCATAAACATGACATAACTTAACCTAAAGCGGGTTCTTTACCTCAACTCAGGACAACAAACCTTTTCTAAAATGGCTGTGGAAACCCGGACTGGTCACTGTTTGAATGTAGAAAATGTACAGCTTAGCAGGGTGTAGAATGTTAACTGCTTAACGCTCAAGCAAAGTGAAAAAAAAACATGTTTTCATGGTAAATGATAGGATTAAACAGACCGACAGCTCGTTAACGGACATTTACGTCACCTGGCGACGTCTTGTCCAATCACGTGGCTCGAAGGTTTGTCGATAACTATCTGTCTGCTGATTAGTTGCCAAAAAATAGAATTCGATATCGATGTTTTGATATTTATTTGATATATATTTTGATAGAAAAATGTTTAATATGTAAATGTTGCACCAAAACCACATCCTCTATCAGTTTAAAATATGAATAATGGTAATATTAGTGTGACTGTTTGTCCGTCCCTTTATGGCTCTGTGACTGACTGCTTTTTACAGCCATTGTCTGGTGACTGCTGGGATTATATACAGTACCAAATCCTTGGGATAATTCATATGAATTATTGAATAATCTCTATTTCTTTTAATATTTCGACACCAATTGAAATTGTCACGTGGTTGCCTTGACGCTGCTGGAGGTCAATAGCTCGTCACCAGCCATGAGACCTTGAAATATGACTGCTGCTCAGGATCATCTCTTCTGAAATGAAGCTTTTCCCTGGTTTCAAAGACATGTTATACTAGTGGAAAATACAAATGAACTCATAGATCAAGTACCAAATATACCACATGTATGCATGTTTGTCTAGGTGTATTTGTAATTATATATGTGGATATCTGTATGTATATTCGATACTGTACGTATGGGTGGCTTAGTGGTTAAGGAAGCAGACTTGGGTCTGCAAGGGTTCGGGTTCAAATCCACTAACCACCCGCATAACTTCACCACCCGCAGGAAGGCTCTTAATATGAACCTAGCAACGGACAAGTGGATATATATATGTATGGGGGTATGTTTATGCTATATACAGTAACATAGGTTATAATGTAAGACAAACTTAACTCTGTTAATGTTGACATAGTAAAATACATTGAAAATACTTGCGATTCTCAACAAGACCACACACAGCAATAATTATTACCTACTAATCGACAAATGCTACTAACATGAATCTATATCTATCTACTAATAACCCATTGATTATGTGTCTGTATCTATTGTATTTTTGTTGTATTTATCTGTTGTTCAGTGCTGTAACTCTGCTGGAGCCATCATTTCATGGATATGGAAAACAAGAATACACAAAGACAACACATGCATGTGTTTAATGCTTTATTTTAATCTCAGCAGTGGAAATCTGCTTTTTATACAAATACATTTACAATTTCAAATGCTAACTCAAGAACATTTGTGTTAGGAAAATATACAGCCTGCAAGCTGTCAATACTAGGGCGCAGCAGTAACAAATGTGATCAGTGATGTGGATCCAGCAAGAATCGACAAAACACAACAAGACAAACAGCACAGAGGCGACAACAGAGGCGACAACAGTGCATCACAAAAATCAAACCTCCTGTTTTTAATGCTTTTTTTTAAAATGCCAAAAGTCTACACATGCGTTCACTCATGCTGACAAGATTTTTAATTTACAGCCATTAAACTTTGGACTTACTTCACCTGACTACTATCTGTAAAGTTTTCAGTGACATGTGCACGCAGCAGAGTACAAATGTTTGTTGCCTTCTCAACATTATTCTCCAAACATTAAAAGTTTATTCTGAAAACATTTCATTTTTTTCCTTTTTGACACAAAAAATATTTTATGAAACTAAGAAAATACCCTTTTTTTGCTTTTGAATATGGTAAATTTAAGTACATTTTTTCTAATTTAGGCACCAGGTTTGTTCAGAGCTCTAACATTCAATCACCAACACTGTGAGACTCACAAACACTCAGTCATGGACTCAGACATCCCTGCTCTGCAAAGATAATAAAATTTAGTCGTCTTTCTCTTGTGATCCTGGTTGTGGCAGTGCTGTTTTGTCCCGAGGACTAACTACTCTCTCGCATTACCGTGGGAAGAGAGCATTCTGTATTTCCTGTCACTCCTTAACCTGTGGTGGATAAGCTCTGAATCCTCTTTCAGCGACCACTTTAATGCTTGTTGTATGAACCTGGGGCTTTGAGTCACTGACAAGAAGAAAACCTACAGATATAATATAATCCAGGGAGAAATATAGACAAACATACTCTGAAACATAAGGCATTTTTGGGTTGAAGGCCTTGTTTTGACTCCCACTGGGCCTCTTTTTTTTTTTATCTCGTCCTGTGTCTCCCAGACACTATTAACTTCTTTGTCTGCGTCTCCCTCAGCTCCGCCAGTGGGTAAATACAAATGAAAAGCACGTCATGCGGAGAGCACCAGCTCCACATATTAAAAACAGATGTTTTCTCCCCCCCTCTGTCCCTGAACACCCACCAACACTAGTAGTACAGTACACTGGTATTCATACTGTCGTTTAGGGCACTCACATTCATCACCATCAGGCTTCTTAAGAATACAAAGACTTCTTGTCAACAATCTTTTGAACATTTTTGTACAGTCTCTGTTTGTGTCGTCCTGTGTCTTATTCGGGTCCTTTTATAAATAAAAAGGTCAGGAAACAGAACACAGCAGACACAGCATTAATTTAGGTCTTTGGAGTGAAGCTGCTCGCTTTCTCCTCATCAGAAAATATAGCTTACTCGGGGAGGTGAAAGAAGGAGAAACTAGGAGTGTTTTGGTCCATAACATGACTCCTGTTTTCAGATCTTCAAGTTCATGCGAATCATGCTCCAGGGGTTCCAGACTGCTGACCCATCAGAGGGTCTCCACCCTCAATGCGCACCTCCTGGGCTGGGGTGTTGTCTTGTTCTGCTGTGATCACGATGGTGTTCTCATCTACAAGCTCGCAGGTGGGGTTGGAAAAGGCAGAGAGGGGCAACGTGATCCTTTGCATCTCCCGCTCGTGTACTCTCTGGTCATGCTGCTTCTTCAGATCCCTGCCCCTGAAAAACAAAGGATGACAATCTTTGAGTTTTGTTAAATTACAGGCAATAAAATCAATTTTAGAGATTGATATTTTTGTGAAAAATAAAAACAATGTGATTTTATCAACTTTTACAGGATATATCTGTGTTGTTTCAAAGGTAGAACACGTAGAAAATGACAAAAAAAAACATATGGCTGTTCATGGTATTTAAATGGTGCCGTAGCGTGTGAAACATCGCCCTCTGCTGGGGTATTCTGGATTCTGACCATTCTTCCAAAAATGTGTTTAACATTCATGACATTTTGAAGGTTACGGTACAAGTAATCGTTATAATAAGTATTTGCAGTGTAGGTAAAATTTACATTAAACTACAAAGAAAGATTTTTACAAAAGTAAGTTTTATTAAGTAAATAAAAATGTTACTATATTGTGATGCATTTTTTTAGTGCCAGGACCTTATAGTACTTTCCTATTTTCTGTTTAACCTTCTCAATTACATGTCTTTCTTAAAATAATTGACATTTTATCTTTAAATCTTGTTTTCTGTAGTTTCTAACCATCTCTGCCAGCTAAGGAAATACATCATTAAGTTTCTGCCTCACCACTGTGATACCCTGAAAACAACCCGTGATGACAATAATATCAGAAAAAAAAACAATCATCACTTATGTTGTTCTGTTTTTAGTTTGTCACCTGGAGATAATAAATATACCCAGGCGATAGGCTGTGTGTGCGTAAGAGAGTGGGAGTGCAGATGGTTGAGGAGGAAAGGAACAGTCCACAATCTGTTGCAGAGTTTATCTCCTCCACGGCTACAGTGATGAGAAGCAGTTTGAGGCCACATTATACTGATCTGCTGCCAAAACAGACTCATGTTCTAAAAACACCTCCAGATACCAGCATGCTGCAGGGACAGAGTGACGACAATGAGCGTCAACTACCTCATTTGTGGTGGGCGTAATTCATTCAGGACACATGGACAGGATTTTAGCCACTAGTCTGTGAATCTGTATTAAATAAGTTAATAAATGTGACATGGATAAATTGTTTTACAAGGTGTTGGTCAGTGTTGCATGATTCTGAAAAGTTCACGATTCGATACAATATGGTTTTTTTGGTTTGATTAAAAATTTATTTTAAATTCAAGAGATTTTCCTTCTTTTTCTATGAGGAGATTCTCTGTCCAGAGCATAAATGAATGATATGTGATTCTGAATTACTTTGCAAAATGACTACAGTTGACAGGCAGGAAGTAAAAACAGAATGAATCAATTGCAGGTAAATACTACTCCATATCATTTATTGATATTGAGATAGATGTATTCTGTAATCTGATTCCAGGAAACTGGTAACATTTCAAACTGTTACCAAAAACTAATATTGTTTACATTTCACTGCAAGTGGACGGACTGGGGTCATTATTAGAACTCCCTTGTTTTCTTCAATTTCTTGTTCATTTTAATTCCTGGTCCCACTAAAGGTGTATTAGCTGAAGAATACAATGAACAGGAAAACAAAGACTTTTTTACAGACAAAACATTTTTTTGTCAGTACAATATATCTTGATGTCAGCTCTTAAATTAAACTCTTGTGAAAGTTTTTGGTTGTTGTCATTATATTTTTACCGTCATAATCAAATTATATCATTCTGTAGACATCATTTGCACGTTATGAAGCAAGTTTTAGCCCTAGGTAACCATCTGAAAATGTAATCTCATCCTTTTTTATTTCATTCTCCATGATCTACCAGACCTCTTTCTGTGATCTACTGCTAAATCAGGATCTACTTGTTGTCCAGCCCCCGATGTAGGTGTTACACTGGCGACAGGTCTAGTCGGTCATTAGCACTGCACTAAACAGTCACTATATTGGGAACGACTGTGTTACTGTACTTCAATGCAAATATGTAGTGACCCAGTTACATGGCCACCATCCAAAGGTTTTGCTTTTAATCCACTGGCAGACAGACAACCCACTGAGGTTCAAGTCCAGCAGGATGGAGACAAAGCGATTCAAGTTGTTCCCCCAATAAAAGAGAATTAACAAAGAATATCCAGTCAGTCCGTGACCACACAAACCAAAAGTACTTTTACGAGCAGAAAGTTTTCAACAACACAGGGCTGCAGTGGGAGACACCATCGAAGAACAATGGAAACCCGTGACAACAGTGTGCAAGGACTCACCAACATATGTCAACAGGACAAATGGAAAAACAAAGTCTGGTCTGGAGGATTCTCAATGTTTGGATTTACATTTGACAGCAGACTTTGTCATATTGATGACAGGGCCTTTTAATAAGGCCTCTCTGTGTGTACTGCATTACTTGAAATAAGAAGCTGTTGATGCACTGTAATATTTATAAATGGGGTTGGACGTTTCCTGGAGATTGGATTCATTTTTCAGATCAACACTTTCAGTGGTTCTGATCCACAAACTGCACACAAACAGAGAGTCAAGTGACTGATGTTGTCTCTGTGGTGAAAACTTCCCACAGAATCGGTTCAGGGAGCGGTGGTGCATATGTGCAGTGTCACATTACAGAGAGTAAGGGCCAGTCTGCTGAGGCCAGGTATAAACGCTCTGATACAGCATACTGCTGCACCCTCTTATTTATTATCACCGCCCGAAATAGAAATCAAAATGGGGGAGACGGTGAATCAGAAGCGACAGCGCAGCCCAGATTGACAAGTTCCTGTTTCACAACATGAGCCTCGAGGTTTTTTTCTCAACGCAACTGCTCCTCCTCCCCCTCACATTCTTCTCGTTTTGAGAATTAGAAATCCAAAAATCGCTTCAAATAGAACACATGCCCTATATTCGCTTTCCTCTGTTTCTCTTTGCTGCAGCTGTGCATGAAAGCTTCACAATAGTGACACAGCTTATTGGAAAGACATCAGCAGCAGCAGGAGCATTGTTGTATAATATGGACAACAGCTGATGCCAGAGACTCTGAATGTCCATGCTATTGTGTGATTGAAATAAACACGCCGCCAACTGTTGAGCTCGCCGTGGGCTACATCAGTCAATGGAAAGAGAGTTGAGTCCCTGCAGCGTTGCATGTGAGTTTTGTGTTGTAGGTACAACAAAAACAATAGACAGAATGAGAACTTAGCCCGTGATAGGGTCAGTGTTAATATGCACTCCCTGGTGGTCAAGCGTTTATGATTTGCCACTCTCACTGCTGTGACCCGATCACTCAAGGAACCATTTTTTGGTGGGCAGAGGTGGTGATTAATGAACTGGACTGGTTTCTGGAAGGATTTAGGTTTTAAACCAGTAGTCTCCAACCACTGGGCCAGGGACCAGTCCGTGGGTGAATTGGTGCCAGGCCAGAGGAATCATGTATTCTTTTGGTCCCATCTGTCTATTACTTCCACTTGATCCATACCCATATCAACAAAAGAACTGACCAATGGAATGGCTAGGATTCCATCATCAATAATGCAACTATATTTGATGAGGAAATATTTTCTCAGTGAAGACAACAACAATAAACTCAAAATGACACAGAGTCATTCATACAAGATTCTAAGCTTTTACAACGGGCTGGTAGCAGAAAATTATAAGCTGTGGGAAATCCTTGTTGTGCCCATGCACAGTTAATCCGGGTAGGAAGATTTTATAGGTAGGAAAATATTTCTGAACACCAGAAATTTAATTTTATGGGTTATTTATCTGCCACAACTTAATGACCGGTCCATGAAAATAGTACAAGACATTTAACCAGTCTGTGGCGCAAAAAAGTTTGGGGAACACTGCAATGCAACGTGATATGGTTGGCAGATATGGAGACTGCTGCCCAGTAATAGATAAGCGGGTGAAAATGTAGGGATGAATGAATTTGTGATTTTGCGATTCCTTCCAATATGATTGTAGTCAACAGGCAAGAAGACAAAGAGAAGGAAATCACCTGTAAGCAAACACTAATCAATATCAACCTCGAGTAAGGTTTAGTTATTCCCTAACTTAACAATCCATTCGGTAATCAGTAAACATATTGTGAATTTGTCATATTGTGAAACTGATCAAACAAAACTGGACACAGTTTCACGGTTGCTACACCAGATGCCGTCATGTCTATGCGGTTAAAACATGGTTAAAAAAATATGAATCTATTCCTGGATCGATTGGTTCTCTATGAATCGATTTTAAATTACAATTCAAAAGTTCTATCTATCTATCTATCTATCTAAAATGATAGTTTCAGATACTGAAGATAGATAGATAGATAGATAGATAGATAGATAGATAGATAGATAGATAGATAGATAGATAGATAGATAGATAGATAGATAGATAGATAGATAGATAGATAGATATAGATAGATAGATAGATAGATAGATAGATAGATAGATAGAAGGAAGATTAGACTCGATTAGAGGATATTTCTGCTGTTTTAGTCACTGACCTCTTGTAGAAGTAGCCCAGTGTGATGCCAGCTCCAAGAACAATGATGATCACCATCATGAGAATACCAAACACATAGCCTGAATAAAAAGAAAAAGAAAAACCTGAAGAGAATAATAATGTAAATCTACAGCGCATGATCTCATCATATCAAAATGGAGACCACCCTCTCTAAGGAATTCTTTTAGTGATTTAGAAATGTAGTGGTCAAGAGGCTGTGTTCTGACCACACTTGGAGTAATATTTCACCAGTCGATATCTGAAAATACGACAATCATCATATTACAGAGTTTTCACTACCATATCATGCACAGGGACAGAGAGACCTGCGAAAAAATAAAATATCTTCAGAGTTACACACGAGACGGGTTTTACAACATCGGCACGGTAGGTTTAACAGTAAATGACCCACAATTCATTCCCGTTCAAACTTGACAAGAGGTGCATCGTTCAAACAGCCTGGAGTGACGTAGAGGCAGCAGCCACAGGATAGAAGCCCTGACGCTGCTCTCATTCAGTCACCAGACTATAAATCAGTTGAGGTATACAGTACGTCTGCTTGAAGGTCTGTTCTTTTCTACGTGCGGTTTGTACTCCTGAGACCGGATGGTTCACTGCGTTCTTTAACTTTTTTTTTCTCACTTCCTTTATGCACAGGTTGTTGCTCATGTATCTGCTGGTGTTCATGAGTCACCACATCCAGCAGCCAGTCAACGCTGTCTCTATGAGGAAGACTGCAGCTCTCTGCCAATCGGCTTCTCAGGGCGTGGTCAATGACTTTTTTGGAGAGCAAACTTTCTGACATGTGACTGCGGGGGCTTTGTTGTTTTCAAAATTGAGGTGGTTTAAAGAGAAAAAAAAACAACTCACGTCTGAGAAAATAAGCCGTCCCTGAGCCTTTTAACTACGACCCAGGGGGGAGCTGAGCCGGGGGTCGACAGAAGAATAGCGTTCCTAAATTACATTTTCAATTTATGTGGGGTCAAAACAATAAGGAAAGACTTTTTAAAGCTTTTAATTGGACCATCTTGGCAGCTTCCTGTTAACCGTCCCTTTTTGTGCAGTTTATTTATTTAGGTCATTTGGGTTGCTCCCAAAAAAAAAAAAAACCATCAGCTCGTATTGTTCCAAGCCTAAACCAGTTCTGTCTAGTGCAAAAAAAAACCGTCAAAGTCAATAACAACGTCTGAAAACATGACCTAGAACCAGATCTGTACATTTTTTTCTTAATATTTTAGAACTACTGATTCCAATACGTAGGATGCCATCTACCAGGAGCCCAAGATATAATGTATATATAAAATATATTTTGTTTTTTTCTTTTCTCTTCCATCTCCCTCTGTCCTCTGATCTTCTGCTCTAAGTCCAACTACCTCCATGTCCTCCCTCACTACATACATTAATCTCCCAAAATATATTCAGTTTATATGAGTAAACATAAACTTTTTAACAGGAACATCGTTCAGCCTCCTCATTTCCCAATCCAAAACCAAAAAAATGACTTTTTTCGAAGTTTTGTTGTTGTGGTGTTTTTGTTTTTTTTTTTCCCTAAAATCACCAACCTTTACATTGTTGAATGTCACACCACTGTCTCTGGACCACATCAGTTGGGCCAGTAATGTAGCACCAGGGCCACTGAGAGGAGTCTGGATTTCTGCAGTAATTGTGATCTCCAACACCTACGGGAGAGTGAAAAACAACGCACTGGTTTCAGCTGGGAGTCTCTGCGTGACTGTGTATGTGTGGGAATAAATCAGTAGATTCATTAATAATTAACTCTTTTTCATCACAGCACAGTGAACAGGCTGGCAGGAGCACAAAGGAAGAGAACATCAGCTGCTGCAATAAAGAAGCCATCACAGACTGGGAACTCTGGATTTACTCCACTACAACAATAAAAGTCCAGCGTCCACACATGTACTGTCTACATCTGTATCACAGCTGAGGATTTCTGTAAGCAACGCCGAACCAGGTGATGTCTGTTTACCTGTCTCTGAATCAGGATATAGGGAAACATCATAGTCTCTGCTGGTGCTGGTCCAGATCAGACAGGTCAGACCTGAGGAGGAGTTCTGTGCACCTCCTCTGTACTCCTCCCCACTGGATAAAATACAGTCTGCAAAAAGAGGAGCAACACATGGACTGGGTTGTAAAAAGTATCAGTGTTGAATAATTATTGGTAGGAGGAAAAAAACAACAAATAAATGGAAAACCTTCATATATGGACATTTTTTCCCTTTCTTACCTTGTTGGTTGCCGTTGCTGCTCTCCACCATGGCCATGCCACACAGAAAAACAACGTGCAGAGACAGAAACATTGTGCAGAGCTGCGAGGCTGGAGTCACCCACGACATGCTGCTCTGGGTTAGAGAGAAGAAAATGTCAAACACTGGCGAGAGGGGGAAAAAAACAAAGAAAAGGAGATGTTTTCAGTGGTTATAGAGCCTGTGCTGAGAGTTAATCAGTCACACTGCTCTCTCCCTGCAGTCGCAGCCCCTTGTTTTCGTCAGAGGAGCTCAGCTTTCTTGGTAAACAGCCTCCTGTGAGGGGAGGAGGATGAGGAGGAGGAGGGGGAGGGAACGAGCGGAAGGAGGAGGAGGAGCTGCCAAGCTGTGGAGAGGAGAAACTCCAGGTCCTAAAGACAGGAGTTGATCTGGTGAGGATTTATTGAAAATATAAAATCTGCTACTAATGTATCTAGATTCAAAGTGTGGTCCATCAATTAGTTGAGCAGAACGTTAAAGGGTTAAAAAATAAATAAAAAACAAAGGGACATAGTGAAGATTCTCTAATTTTGACACATTTCCATTTCCTTTCAATTAGATCTCCATTCAGGCTGTGATTTCAAATACATATCTCTCCTATATACACACACAAATTACTCATTGTATATTTTTATACATTTTTTCGTTACTTGGTCTTAGGGACAGCAGTCTCCACGACTGCTACCCAAATCACACTGCACCATACTGTGAGTTATGCGGGTCGGGACAGAGTATTCAAACCTGAAACGTTGCCGACCCAGGAGCTCCTATATATATATACATATATATAAATATATATATATATATGCGCAGCATATATCTAGATATTCTGATGTAATTTAAAATAACTTGGGTGAGAAGAATCATTCCAAAAAATAATATATTACATTTTTCATTTATCAAAACTGTAGACAGTTTTGGCCCAGTGGTTAAGGAAGCGACTTCAGGTTCTAATCCACCAGCTGCCTGGTTGTCACAGAGGTGCTCTGATCATGGCACCATCCTAACCCACAGGAAGGCTCCCAGTATGATGAGCAGTATGATTTGTGTGTCAGTTGTAGAGGCTGCTGCCCTTGAGACCCAGTAATGGATATGAAGATAAATGATTTTATATTTATATATAACACATTTTTGTGCGAGTTTTTGGACTCAACAGCCAGAGTACAACAGTAATTTTATTCATTCATTCATTCGTTCATCTTCGTCCTTTTATCTGTTACTGGGTTAAAACTACATTGCCCCATATTGTACCATACTGTGGGTGCTGAGCCCCCTGGAAATTATGTGCGTGCCTTGCTCAGTGGCAACCTGGCAGATGGTGGAGTGAACTTGAAGCAGTGTAAATTCAAATCTGCTTCCTAAATCACTAGGCCACCACTGCCTCCATTTATTCATATTATATTATCAATCCATCCTTCTAAGGTTCAAATCTTCTTCTGCTTATTCGTTGCTGGGTCGAAGGGGTAGCTGGCGCCACCCAAATCACATTGCACCATACTGTGAGCCTTCCTGTGGGTGGTGAGCCCACAAGAAGTCGTGTGGGTTGGGACGTCTCAGACCACCTCAGTGGCAACCTGGCAGCTGGTGGATTCGAACCAGGGACCCAAGTCCACTTTCTTAACCACTAGGCCACCACTGCCTATCAATCCATCCATCCATTTTTATTAACTTATCTGTTACTGGGGCTCAGGGGCAGCAGTCTCCACAACTGCCACCCAAATGACATTGCTGCTTTGAGCACCCCAGTGCCATGCAGTTCGGTGCAACTGAAAGTTGTGGTAACTTGAAAGTTGGTGGATTAGAACCTGAAACTCTTCAGAGCCAAGTGAGGTTTCTTAGCCACGAGGCACCACTGCCCCAGAAGGAGTCACTGAGGAAACCTTAAGGTAAGTCACAGTTAAATCCCCAAGGTTTATGTCATAGTCTAACAGCGAAAGGGGAGGTGAAAGTGGTCATATCTCAAGGATTAGGTCACAAACAAAAGTCAAACAAAATCTCAGATACATTTTCAGAATTTAAACCATGGCCTCCCCCTTCTGAGGCCTCGTACCATGTGGATCTAAAAAGAAAGTTTAATCTAAGGTTCAAATCCAAGTCCGAGTCCTGTGAGAAAAGCTAAAGTTGAAGTGTCAGGTTCCAGTCATCATGGAAGTCTTATGACTGGTTTCAACGTGACACAGAGGTTCAGCCTGACCTGGGCCAGTTCCTGTCACACATAAGGGCCAGAGGTCCTGACATCGTTTAGTCCAGTGTTCATAGCAGGAAAGGTCACAAAGAAGAAACCAAAACATGACACACCTGAGCTGAACAGCCAGGGTTGGGACAAACACCTCAGGACAGACAGCAGTGAGAGTCACACAGTGAGATCTGTTATTTCCCAACTTGTTTTTCTTTCTTCTTTGTAACACAGCCAAACTAACGACTGAGCTGCAGGGTGATAAAAATAACTTCTTTTCCTTTATCTCCAGTAACATAAGGGCCAGAGGTCCTGACATCGTTTAGTCCAGTGTTCATAGCAGGAAAGGTCACAAAGAAGAAACCAAAACATGACACACCTGAGCTGAACAGCCAGGGTTGGGACAAACACCTCAGGACAGACAGCAGTGAGAGATCTGTTATTTCCCAACTTGTTTTTCTTTCTTCTTTGTAACACAGCCAAACTAACGACTGAGCTGCAGGGTGATAAAAATAACTTCTTTTCCTTTATCTCCAGTACCACACTCAGTGAGTCATTCATTTCTACATGGAGTATAAGCCTGATTCAGAATGGTCAGAATCGTGTCCGTCCCACTCGGTGCATCTGTCTTCCTGTTTCTCAGGCCTTCCTCTGGTCCCCGTGAGACCAGTTTTCTTCTGTCCCTGGTCAGCGTTGGACTGGACAGACACCGACAGAGACATCTGCCCACAACGTTTGCTTGAATCTGGCTGTTCCGAGTAAAACTGTTGACTCAGATCAGGCTCCAGTGTTGTTGTTGGGTAATGATGGCAGTCAGTGTGGGACTCGTGAAGTCACTGTTCAAACAGATGCTCATCCAGCTTTCAGTCAATTACCAGAGAAAACACACCACATCTGCTGCTCCTCTCTCTATTCAACAACAACTAATTCAGCATTTCCCAGCATGCACTGGGTCCAAGCACAAGAGAACAGCTTAAAAGGATAGAACTACTTGAGCTGATGGACTAAAGTTAAATTCTAATCTAAAATTAGATAAAATGCTGAGGGTATATGACATCGGGCAAAACTTTTATTTTGAAGAAATAAACTGTGCATTTAATTTGTAAAATTCAATGTGTTTTCAACTGAATTTGCCAGCAAACTTGGGTCCACAGTGCTTGAGGTTCTAATCCACCAGCTACCAGGTTGCCACTGAGGTGCTCTAATTATAGCACCGTCCCAACCCACATGACCTCCAGTGGGCAAACCCCCCACAGGACTGCTCACAGTATGGAGCTGTGCGCTTTGGGTGGCTGTCCTGGAGACTGCTGCCCTTGAGACCAGGCGATGGATAAGAGGATGAAGATGAATGGCTGAATGAATGAATGAAGGAACAGCTAAAAAAGCTGAAACCAGTATGTAATATAATAAAAATGGTTAAAAAGTACAATGTGTGAGAGTACTTTATATTTTTTCATATACTAAACTGCACCAGAAGAATGAAGTTATCACCTGTTTGTTGTCTTGCATGTAGAAAGATTTTCTTTTCTATGCGTTATTTGGGACAAGATTTATTATTTGGTTTAAAAATGTCACTTTTGTAGCATTTCTATCATTCTTAGAGCAAATTTTCACAGAAATTCAACCTTTGTGTCTCATTTAATAGCTACAAACACTGTTGGCTTAATAGATTAGAGCCTACGTTGATCTCCATCACTTGATGGTAACAAACACTGATAGTGTGACTCGTGATTGTACTTGTTACTTTACCCTGGAGGTTAGAAGCTCAGCTCTGCAAACACGTGTGACACAACGACTCACTGTATTAAATTATCTTAGCTGAGTTTAAGGCTATTCATAATAATATGGATTAATAATAAGATAAGATCTTAAAGTCATTTACAAGAACTTGGGGAAGAAAAATCAATCAAAATAGTGATTTTTAAACTTGTCATCTATCAGAAGTGTCGACAGTGGTGGACCAGTGGTTTTGGAAGCAGACTTGGGTCCAGGAGGCTTCAGGTTTGATTCCTCCAGCTGCCAGTTTGCCACTTCGTTGCTCTCATCGTAGCACCGTCCAGACCCACATAACCTCCAATGGACTCACCACTCACAGGAAGGCTGACAGTATGGAGCAGTGTGATTTGGGAGGCAGTCGTGGAGACTGTTGCCCCTGAGGATGAAGATGTATCAATACCAAACAACAATATTTCTATGCATATTTTTGGCTTTTGCCACATAAATGCACAAACACTGGATGCAAACACTGGGAAAGCACAGGTGATGTAAGACTTTTTTATTGAGCGGTCTGTTGTAGAGCAACCAGCAGCTCTCAGTCTGATCCAGTCAGTCATCTTCAGCCACTGTGTGGTTGGGAAATGGACACTTATCCATGCAGAAGGCCTCTAATGGAACATTAACCCGTGCAGAGTATTCCCCTGCTGGGCACAAGACAGACAACTCTGCAGATGCTGTTACATTACATCACTGCATCAGCCTGAGTCCCTGCTGCTGATGCTGCTGATGCTGATGCCGCCTTTGGCAAACAACTCTTTATGCTTGAAGTGATGATGTCATGGCATATGCAGTATAGAGAGATAGTTTATATGTTGTCAGTGTCTATATTTTCCAGATCCTTTCCTATGGGACTGACACTGTAATAAAGTAGAATAAAACAATATTTATGAGTAACATTATTTATTTAATATTTATTATTTATATATGTAGATGTATTTATTTTATATATTTATGTGTTACTGATGTATGTATATGCCGTATGTGCTGCACTTTGCTATATGTATTAATGTGGGTATGCATGTATGTGTATATACACTATGTGTACATACATACGTAATGGATAATTCAGAAATAGTGAAATATTCTCTATATCACAATCAAAAATACACATATCAATGGTAATTCATATCAATTAATTATACCACAACAATTTGTATAATTCATTGATATGAATTAGACCCATGAATGAATGAATCAATGAATATGGTTGAAACAATTTATTAAAGAGGTAAAAAGGCATCATGAAGGTCAGTGGTCTTACTGTAAAAGAAGGAAAATTCACTTCTCTTAACTTCCCTGTTCATGGGCCTGCAATGGACTCACTGACCGATCCTGGGACTGGCTCCAGGATACAGGATAGGGCAGCAATGAGCTCCTTACTCATTCAGGCCACTGAATTTGCACATGGCGGTGTCATCAGGTCTATTTTTTTTATTTTTGTCCAGAAGGCTTTGCTCACAGAGTGTCCCATCCATCACGTAGTAACCCCTCTGCCACAGCAGCTGTGATAACAGCAGGAAAGAAGACACCGTTTTGACTAAGTCGATATAAAACTTCCCGTAAACTCTTGTGTAGGGAAGAAGGATCGCAGGGGCTTCGAGCATCGTGGGAGTTTTTTATCAGTCGGAGCAGAAAGGCAGCCTTGCTGAACAGTCCACACAGGGTGCTGTGGAAACTGGGCTCCAGGAGGAGACACAGCCAGGTGTTGGTGAAGGATTCTGTAGAAGAGAGAGTTAAAAGCCTATTATAAAAACATAAATTCAGCACATTACAACAATTTCAAATATCAAAGATTGCACATTATTGATCCCAATCGAGGAAACGAAAAGGTGTGTTTGTGTGTTTGTGTGCAGCAGCTGTATTTTAACCACTGTTAACAAGGAGCCCAAGACAAGCATCCACCTTGTGGTTCCACTGGGAATTGAACCCGGTACTCTCTAATCGTTCTGTTTCTCAGGCAGGTGTGCAAACCACTACACTATGGAACTTTCAATGAAGCAATAAACTTATAGATTAACATATTAAATATGTGTTATAATAACACATGCATTGAAGTCATCTCTAAATAATTTATCCTGCTTTACCACATCCAAATAATGATCTTTAAAATGAGGATAGAGTTCAGTCGTGATGAAGAGCGGCTCTGTTACTGTAACCCTGTTTATGTGGCTGAGGCCTGACTTGTCTTAATGTCGTGTTCTTCGAAAACTAGATATTATTCTACAAAACATGGTAAAGAAGAGGACATTCTTTTTTTTCTTGAATAAAATCTTTCATTTTGGGTCTATTTTCAGCAGAAAAATTCAGTGCATCTTTATTAAGAAAACTGTAAAAATCCAAAAACTGATGCAACTTCTTATTGTGACAGTCACAGCTGTAAATTGTGGTACCTGGCACTAAGTCCTTGCAGACCTCAAGGCAGTCACACACGTGAGCAGCACTTTGCTCCACCCACGTGTTCAACCTCTGGGTCAAAGCCGAGGACTCGGAGTGACTCTCCGTCATCTGCAGCAGGTAGGGCAGCACCTGTGCTGACATCACTGACGGCTCTGCAAACACGTTGGCCTCATCCTGTTCATACAGACTGGAGAATCTGGAGGGAAGAAGTTAAATAAACAGCTCAGACAATGTGGCCCATTGTTGTTTCAAGTAGATAGTTTGGATACTACAGTATCACATATCATTCGAACAGGTTTTTCACTTTCACTGTGGATATTTCATTGAAGAATATGATTTTCTATCCTTTTTTCTTAAGCAGCAGAAGCAAACAAGTGAGTTCTATATAAGAACATAGAAGGTTCTATTAGACGTTCTTGAACCCTATCTGAATAGAATCACAGTTGAGCCTCCAAATTTCTGCTGAATATTCACAAAAAAAATTGTGGTTGACAAAAACAACCCAAAAGCAAACCTTGCTTATTTCCCCCAAGAGCCGATAAAACTATGGCTCGGGGTGCCAGATGTGGCCCGTTTTGCATTTTCATCAGGCCTGTCAAACTTCTAAACATACTTTTGATATATATTATCACTATATTTTCAATACTTATAGCATAGAAAAGTCTGCATTTCAGCATAGTAGTCTTTATGCATGACATTCACACATAATTTATCATTGTTCACACAAACTCCTGATCTATCTGCTCAGGACTCGATACCCTGCCAAATTTTTGTACTCATTGAGGCCCGAGAATCAAAATGTTGGCCCAGACCAAGCTTAGATGGTGTAGTTTAATTACCTTTAGATAATAAAACCTCATTGCCTTCATTTATAGCCTTATTTAGCTATGGATATCTCATACAAGAAAAAAAACACATTTTTAATTAGATTTAGTTGTTAAACATGTTGAACAATTGCTTTTTTAGAGTAATATCTTATTTAAAATAACTTAAAGTACTATATACCGTACCCTGCGTCTGTCGTATCTTTGATCACTGATTTGATGTCAGACTGAGGGAGGTGACTCAGCAGCACCTCTAGTGTTTCAGGCAGATCAGAGAATTCCTCCAGGAGCAGGTCCAACAGAGACGCTAAAGCCTGGTTGACCTGCATGTGGTATACGCTGATCCGACCTTCCCGGGCTCTGACATGTTGCAGCATGGAGGTAAATCCTCCAGCTTTAGTCCTCACCTCCTGGTTCTGGTCCTGCAGCAGGTAAAGCCCTGTGTTGATCAACCTGGACAGAACAAGATTGGAATCTTCACTTTTTGTTCTGGTACCCCATGAACAGGTAGACAACAGTTATAGTTATTATTTGTTTTAATACCTGATCTTGATGGAGGGCGGAGTTCTGCATTGACTCATCAGTGGAACTCCAGCCACACACAGAGCATCAGCACTGGCCAACCTGAGCACCTCAGGAGCATCTGGGCTCCGGTAGCGCTCCAAGATGTTGCACCAGCGCAGGGTCGTGGATTCTTTTCCACTAATTTCAACAAAGATGCAAAGAAAGTCAAAGATGCTGCTGTTTTTTTATGAAAAAAAAATGCAATAATAGTTTAAAACCTTGATTCTAAGTTCTGAGAAAGTAGCAAACTGGCACAACACAGGGCCTGGGACAGAAACTCTGGTCCACATCCCATATCCTCCAGGTCCCTGAGTAACAGGTCCAGACACTCAGACAGCACTGGTAGAGCAGCAGTCTGAGCAGGAGGCTGCATGGATGTTGAATCACCATCATCCATCACCAAGGACAAAGCTGTGATGAAGGTCCTAGTGTACACGATGCAGTCGCTCAACAACGCCTCCTTCAGGTTCACCTGAACATTTAAAACACGACCTTAGTGGGCTAACTGTGGTTTAAATATTTTTACAGTCGTTTAAACACAGTAGGAACCAGAATCAGAGTCTGGAAACACTGAACCGAGACAATGGTGACGTCTGTTACTTCCTTTCACACTTCAGAGTAAGATACAGAGTTGTTGAACAGGTCTGAGAAAAGTGGTTTCCTGTGATGCAGTCTCACCTGCAACACGCTCATGATCTGTGGTTTTAAGGTGCTCAGCTGTGATCTCTGCCCGTCTACCAACCACGTGACCAGGGAGAGCTTTAAGTCAGAGCTGGCAACCGAGAAGCTGTCCCACAGTTGTTGCGCCCTCTCTGGATCTGAACACAGGAAGCTGATGGCCTGTTGATGGAAGGATGACAGACCAACCTGATAGAAAAAAAAAATTAAATATGAATATGTAAGAACTCAGAACAAGCTGAGGTTTCAAACTTTCAGTAATTACAAAGAGAGACAGTGTAAAGTACTTAACGTCCTGAGAGAAGATAAGAACGTTGAGCTACAGACGCTGCTCTGACAGAGGCTACAGTGGCTCAACCTTGAATGGAATGTTTTGTATCTTGGAAATGATCTGGTCCAAAGGCAACAGTTACACTTCAACTTAGTGTAAACAACCCATGAAATGAACACAGTGAGGTTGGAGAGTAAGTCATCAACAGGAAATGTTAGACGTTGAGGTCAGCTGCTGAGATGCTGCTCCTTTTCTATTCTTTCTAATTATAGTCTGATTCTCTTTTAATTCTATAAATAATATTAATAAATGACGTGCTGTTTTGAATGTGACAGGCTTTGAGGTTCTATAGGACAGCATTTAGCCATAATAGACAGTGTCGGCCTGTGTCAGACGCAGAGACTGACAGACCATGCAGTTGTCTTACAACCAAATGAACCCTGGCAGCTTGTAAATAGGAGGATGAATCAAAGATCAAAGACTAGAAAGGCTTGATATGATCAAAAAATAATTTGTTATGTATTTTTCAGCACAGAAACGAAGACTTCAAATGTCAAATTTCTGTTATTTATTGATTACTTTACTATAATAACTTGTTTTTATGTATTTATTTTTATCTTCTTCTTCTCCTTTCAGCTGGTCTTAACATCAAGGGTTGCTACAGCAATTCAATGGTTTCCATTTTACTCTGTTTTCTGTATCTTCTTCTCCGGCTCCAACTACCTCCATGTCCTCCATCACTGCATCCATTAATGTCCTTTTTGTCTCATACCTAGTAGTAGTACATGTCCAAACCAATCTGTCTTCTCTAGTTTTTTCTCCAAACCCTTCTGTCTGTGTTGTCCCTCTAATCACCTCAGTCCTGATCCTGTCCATCCTTGTCTCTCCTAAAGAGAATCCACTGTTCTCCCTTTCATTCACTCATGTACTCTGTCTTGCTATGACTGTCCTTCATTCCTCTTCTCTCGAATCTAAACCTCCATCTCTTTAAGTTCTCTTCTAGTTGTTGCCTACTCTCACTGCAGATCACAACGTCTTCTGCAAACAATGTTGTCCATGCCAATCTGTCCAAGCAAACCAGAATAGGCTCAGGGCTGATTATTAATGGAGTCCCACCTCCTTCTCACCACAGTTGTAGTGTCCTTATACATGTCCTGCACCAATCTAACGTACTTCTCTGCCACTCCTGACTTCTTCATATAAAACCACTATTCCTCCCTTTGTGCACTGTTAGGGGCCTTTTTTTAAATCTACAAAAACACAATGCAGTGTCAAATCTTCATTGTAGGGCTCATCAACTTTACTCCTCTGTATTTTAGATATATTTCAAAATAAAAGCCAAATCCCCAACTGCAAAACGCATATATAAATATGAAGTTGTTCTTTATGTCCGTTGTTTACCTGTAGCGCCTCTTGAGGTGTATGTAGTTCGTGCATTAATACATCACAGATGGAGGACAGATACTTGTCAGAGCAGAGGCCTCTTATCGACTCTGCCACTTCAAGGTAAACTGCCCTCACTAGGGGACAGCGTTGAGCCCCAGTCACCAGCCACAGTGACTCCTCCACTTTAGTCACGACATCAGACAGCGAGGATGAGGAGGAGGCACTGTGTAAAAAAACACAGAAGTAAGTTGACTGATTTGTCACATTCAGCGAGTGACAGGAACAATGAGGAGAGTGGGAGACGACATCATCACCTGTCACTGCTAAGAATTCTCTCCACAAAGGCTCGGATCTGCATCAACTGCCCGTGGAGCTGGTTGTGACGACATCGGCCCTGTTGCCTCGGTAGCTGAGCAGTCAGTTTGATGAGAATGTTCATGTATTCCGTGGGCGGAGTCATGGCAACCAAAGCCTTACAAACCATCACTCTCACACAGTAAATGGGACTGGCAGACAGCTGGACTAAAGGAGCCAAGAAGTCTGACAATGTCCTGGAAAGGATCAGACAAGACACCGACACGAAAATTACATTTTTCTAAGTTTAGTGCTATAATGCTGTTTTATCAACATTGTCTGTATAAGAACTGAACCAATGAGAGTTTATCCTTTTTTCTCCAGTAATAATCCTTACAACCCTGGGGATAAATACACAGTCATTACTTTGCCGAGTCTTGGACTCCGGGCTGCAGTTGAGCCAACAGGGTGAGGATGGGGTAGAGTGACGGCTGCAGATGAAGTTTGGCCTCATCAGGGTGACCCTCCAGGACCCCTGCTGCCCCCATCAGCTCACCCAGGAGAAAGGGCTGCAGAGCAGGGTAATGTAGGAAGAAAGCACAGGGAGACATGGAATTCTGGGCAGGACCGCTGTCCTCAGTGCTGGGACGCTGACCCAGCATTCTGGAACACAGGGAACCTGGAAGGATATAGATATAGAAATATATTTTATATAACACCACCATGGAATGTGACATGACCTGGGATTATAAAGTTTAAAATGGATCAGTAAAGTTTAAAAGAACAATCACATGTGGTAAAATGGGGGAAATAAAACAGATCTAATTAGTGTAGATAAGAACAAAGCAACTCAGTCAACCAGAAAACAGGCAGAGGTCGTGTTGGAAGGACAAAGATTAGACCCTGGAGCCATAGGGACAAAAACTTTGATAGTGAGTTCCAGAGAGGGAGCCAAGGGAGGAAAATAAGAGAGGAAGTGAGATTTGTTGTGGCTGAGCTCCAGGATATTGTTTCTACCTATTCAGACCCTGAAGTTAAAATTCCAACAATCACCTGTGTTTTGAGTGTTGGTTTAGGGCTGAGGAGGAAGGAACCTAAAGTTCTACTATGATGAAGTGGTCCACCCATAGTCTGGGAATAACAGCAGGCAGAGGCAGACAAATAAACTCTGGGTGATTTTAGCAATTTAGTGATGGAAATTCAATCTGAAATTTAATCTGAAAAACAAATACGATATTGTAATAAAAAAAAAAAAGATTTCTATTAGGTTACAAGTTTTGTTTCATGTTGCGAGCCCTGGCAAAATGAACGTTTAGCTGTAGCTGAGGGGACATGCGGTGGTGACGCACTCTCCATTCAGGCATTTCCATCCACTCCACCTACTCGCTGCCTCTCTCCCAGTGTAGATGCCAACACTTCCCACATTCGCTTAGCGCTGGTTTTTGTCGTCCGGTGTTTTATGTTAAATGTATTAAACCCAGGAAGAGGCGACAGAATAGATTTAATCGGAGGAAGAGGAGGTGAGGGAGGGCACCTTGTCTACCAGTGACATTATGAAAGGACAAAGGACAGTCAATAGAGTTTTCATTCTTCATAACCTGGTCCCACTGGAATACAATTTAGAAAAAACTAAAGGGTCCTCTGAATCAGAGGGGGACTTCTCCTCAGAAACCCCTGTCCTCCTCCTTAACTCCTCTTTACCTCACTCAGTCCAGTCACATTTCTTTATTGAGGTCTTCATTAACTTTTGTACTTATGACCATATAATGGAGTAAAACAAAAGTTAATTTTACATTTTTTTTATCTGAGGGGCCTGGACCGGATTATTAAAAAAAAAAAACTGTTCCAAGTTACAAGTGATTGAGGGTAAGAGTACAGTCTTGAAAGGAATTAAACCCGTAACCTGAGACACCTCTGTGTGCTTATTTTTGGATAATTCAGAATTGCCTTTTGTGCATTTCAGTTTACACAGAAATGAAGGATTTTACGTAGGGATGTCTGCTAATATAAGTAGCTTGTAATTATCGGCCTGAGAATTACGAATTATGTGATATTTGTGATATTGTTTTTTTTTACAGTAATTGAAATCCGCTGTTTGCTTGAAATTGCACATATACATACATATAGTATTGGTTGATATCGCAATCATTTATTAAGTGTTTGGACAATGTTGAAAAAAAATCGGAGATCCCTCGTTTTTCCTACTGTAGAGTTGCAGAGCAGCGTTCCTCATGGCCCAGCAAGGAGAACTGAGCAGCGTCAGTGACAGAATGGCAACAGCCGGAGCAAACTGAAGGACAGCGACTCCCAGACCCGAGCCTCGCACTAGAGCCTGCAGAGTGTGTACGGCACACACCTGTGATGACAAAACAGACAGTGATGTCCTCTCTTTCTGACCTATATATGCTCAGCGTAAACATGCTGTGTGGATAAACCAACAGACCTGAGGAAGGTCCAGGGTCTCGTCCCAGTTGTCCGGCAGAGGCATTTTGGCCGTGTCCAGTAGAGTCTGCATACTACTGGACAGGAGAGGCCGTGATTTACTGGCCTCCTCTGCTGACAGCACACAGAGGATGAGCATCGGCAGCCCTGCCGCCCGTCGGGTCACAGATGTGGAGGGAGGACACTGGACAACCTGTAAACCCTGGTAACACACAAGATGTGAATAGAGCTTTATATCTCCATTCATAAAAACATGCACAGTTTCAGTATAATCTACTTGGATTGGGCTTCACTGACTTCTTTCAGCATGTGAGCAGGAATATCCATGAATTCAGGATTGTTGCTGCTCAGCAGGATTGCACAGAACTTAGTGAAACCCACGCAGCAGCCCTCTACTGCCCCCTAGTGAAGAATTTCAGTCATTAATAAAGTTGCCGCCTTAAAACTTTACGATAAAACTTTACTGAAATTAAATAACTTACCCAGTGACGACATTTCAGCAGAATATTCTTAAATATCTTTGACGTTCTTATTAAATCTTCCTTTCCTAAAAGATATTTCGTGGAGTCACTAAGAAGTTTCTCCACTAAAGAACCCAAGAAAATTCCTATATCCTGTTGAGGAAATGTCAAATTAAGTGTGAAAGAACATTTAAAGTAAAAACATTTCTAGGTGAGACTATAAGGTCATGACTTTCAACGGTGCATGAGGTTCTGCTGACCTTGAGTGAGACCCAGCAGCAGGTGAGAATGAGGCTGTGCTCTTCAGACAGCAGAACCTCTTCATCATCATTATTATCATTAACTGTAGAAGTTTGGGCTATCAGTGAACTGATGGCATTTCCCATATCACAGAAAGAAGGCGGGGCGTCTGCAAGAAAAGAGAAAAGAGAAATATTTTTGAACTCTTGTCCCACTTGCTGATTAGTTAAGTAGTGTCTACTGCCTGGGTGTTGTAGCAGTATTAGGTTACCAATAAATAAAATGTGTAATAATATGCTTAAATAACCACTGGTGTACCAAGTGGGTTTGTTACCTGGGTCAGAGGCAGAACCACTGAGGTCACTGTACAAAACACCGAGCAGCAGCAGAGAGATGTTCTCCAGAAGGAGCAGAATCTCCAAGACCAGACTGTGGTCCAGTGTGTCATACATATGAACAGGTGACTCAATCACACACCTCTGGAGAGCACCGATGATACCTGGAAACAGTTCATGACAACAATGTCAGTTACTGAGTAGATTTCAATTAGATTCAGTTGTTGATAAATTCATTCATCTTCTGCTTGTCGGTTACCGGATCGCAGTGCCAACTGGTGCTACCCAAATCCCATTGCACCATATCGTGAGCCGTTCCGTGGGTGCTAAGCCCACAAGAAGTTATGTGGGTCAAGATGCTGCTGTTCCGACCCACATAACTTCAGGATGCCACCTCAGGCATCGAGTCTACACGGCTTCAGGTTCAAATCCCCCCAGATGCCAGGTTGCCGCTGAGGTGCTTATTTTTTTGCATTATCAAAAATGCAAAAGTGCAATATCAAAATGCAAAAGATGTTAAAAAATGTAAATGTTCTTGTCTGTTTATTCTGTTATTAAAGTAAAATTTTAAGAAAATAACATTTTTAACCAATCGCTACCATTGAACTTTTATGTATGTTATGTATGTGTTGATTAACAGCCATACCTGCTAAAGAGAGTAGGAAGCTGCTGGTGTAATAGAACAGTCCTTATTTACCCCACTGATATTATCTTGATTAATGTCAGTGTTTAACATTGCAGGTCTCACCATGTATCGGTTTAGTTTTGGCAGCCAGCATCATGTCTGCCTTAGCTGTCTGATAATGTCCCTCCAGCTCCTTGACCAACTGTCTGACCCTGCAGGAGGCTTTGGACTCTTTGTCACCGATGACGGCGTCAGCGTTGCTGATCTGGCTGCAACCTTCAGGATGTTCTGCAGATCTACAAACAGACCAAACCTTCAATGCTGGATCCCTGACAGGCGTCATGTCGAACAAGGTTTGTAGGTGGTGACACTTACTTCTGAAGGAGGACCTTCATCAATAGTGCTCCCATCTGAGCCTCCTGCACACGAGGACTCCTCAGAAGCTGATTGGTTCGTCTGTGCAGAACTGCACTGACATCATCTGGAAAACGGCTCGGGAAAAATCTTAATAATATCCCAGCAGAGAGCTCTCGAATCTAAAGGAAAGAAGAATTATTTATTATGAAAAATCACTACAAACAAAGATAAACTGGTGAATGTTGTTTTACCTCATTCGTCGAATCTTCTAGACAGCTGATGAGGACCAGCTGTTTAGCCTTACTAAAGAAATCCCACCGTCCTTTTTGTCTCGCACAGTCAATGAGAGACGCCATATTTGCTGCAGTGAACCCATAAAACACATTACAACCCAAATTAAGTTAAACACAACCAATCACAAAACCAAATATACTTTTTGACCAGCTCTAGGAGGTGTTTGTTCCAATCTGACCTGGAGGTTGTCCTTTCTTCTTGTCTGGACTCCAGGTGTCTGTGCAGGTTTCCAGGACAGCAGACAGCAACAGCAACACGGTCTTCTTCCTCTGATAACTGTGTCCTGGAGCCATAGAGCTGTACGGAAGAAGACTCAACCACTCCACAAACTCTGCAGAGTTGGACCAGAGAGAATGAACATTCGTTTTTAACCTAAATCTATGATTAAATAGACAAATAAAACTAAACTTTACTAATTTGCTGAGAATACAGCATCTAACAAAAGATAAATACAATCAAATACAAAAGATACAGACATGGGTGTAGTGAATATGAAAGACCTGGACAGTGGATGTTAGTGGCTCAGAAGGTTAGTAGTAGACAGATAGGTTAATGAGTGATTGCAATCTCAATTATTATTATTATAATATTTTTCCATGTCAATATAACTACTTAAGTTGGTACTGTATTATATTATTATCATCTAATTTAGAGTATAAATATATAAGTATATTCACATGCATGCATACATTCATACATATAGTACAGATGCACATACACCTAGATATACATACACATGTATACACACAGGTACCTTTGAAAACACATTTGCATATCGACATGCACATGTATATGCACATATAGCATGTCCATACAGTACTGTATACTGGTTATCTATATACATATAAATCAATATATATATTATATATATATATATATATATATATATGTACATATATATATATATATATGTATATAAATATCAAATCAGACACATGCATGCCCAAGACCATATATGTCCATTGCATGTGTATGTACACATATATAAATACATATTTGCATGCACACCAACGAGCAGACGTATACATATAAATATACTGTACATATACTTACATAGACCCAAATTTTCAAGTACATTGGCAACATATACAGTACATACATCTATAGCATATACTTAACCTATAAAATATGCTACAAGATATGAATGGATGTAGAAATATATGTACATTGTTAACCTCCATCTGCTACTTCTTCTTCTCCTCCTTTCTGCTTGTCCCTTTTTTTCAGGGGTTGCCACAGTGAGTCAACATTTTCCATCTCCCGTGTCCTCTGTATCTTCTACTCTGACTCCAACTACCTCCATGTCCTCTCTCACTCCATCCATCAATCTCCATATGGTCTTACCCTGGTAGCTCCATCTCTAGGATCATTCTTCTACCAGTTAAACCATGGTCCCTCCTTTAAACATGTCCAAACTATCTTAATCTGGCTTCTCTAGCTTTTAAGCTTTTTCACGCAAGACAACCTCCATCTGCTACTAAAGTCAAGTTAAAAGTCTCTTTTTGAGAATTAAAACAATAACTGACAATATTAAGGTCTTAGTTTCTCACCTATTCCCTGCTCCAGTATGTCCTGCGTCCTCCCAGAACAAGGGTTTTCCTCTTTGTTTTTTCCCTTCTGTCCTCTGACTAGCGCCAAGCAGCCATCTCTAATACGGACCAGGAACCTCTTCACACTGGCCTGAAAATGCTGGCGAAAAGGTGAGGACTCGCAGTTGAGGTTCTGAGGGACGAACTCCCTCATGATTGTCATCTCCTCTGTGGTTGGAATGTCTTTGGTTTTGGGGCTGCAGCAGAGGAGGTTGAGAGCAGCCAGACGGATTTTGTCGTCCGCAGATCCCAGGGCCAGCTGGAGGGTTCTGCGGGTAGAGCTGCCCTGCAGACCCCAAGGAGAACATCCAGTGGTTGCTCTGTAGGAGCTCATGATGCTGGCCCAGGCGTTGAGGTGACCCGGGGTGAACGGGTCCAGGGATGCCAGAAGATGAGTGACGGCAGATGGGAAGACTTGAAAAGTACAAGGTAATAAGTGTGTGGCAGCATTGTTCTGTAAAAGAGGGACGTCAGACGTCAGGGCCTCGTGAAGGACCGGCCTCCAACGTTTTGCCCACGCTTGAGTCATGTCCTGTTCAGTTTGCTCATTGGACTTTTGTATGTTTTCAAGTTCTCTCCTCTGCTGCTGGATCAGACTCTTGTAAAGCTCTGATCCACAGGGTGAGAGGTGATTGGTTGACGAGCACTTTAGGAGATGACTTGGTAATTCCACATAATGATCCAGCACCTATTACAGCAAATTAGAATGAATCAAAATGACATGTGACTCAAACTTCATATTTAATACCAAGACTTGAACCTCACCGTGTCAGTGCCCAGGTATGGCAGTAAAGAACAGAGGTGATGATATTTGGCCTTGGATTCCCAAGGTAAGTGGATTGTTCGCTGCAGCAGATTAAAATAAAGAGTCTTCTCCGCGTCACAAACATTCTCACAGTCCGTCTCATAGATGTCCAACAGCTGGGAAAAAGCACTGCGCACAAATTCTGACACACCATCCACCTGCATAGAATTCAGACAACACAGAGTTATCAAAGATTGATATCTTCATAATAGCAACACTACGTCATGTGACTTACTGGACTTTCTGCATTGGTCCAAACAATATCAACAAGTTTCTCCTGGAGGCTGCTGCTGTCAGAAAGGAGACCAACTCCTCTCTTCTTCCATAGGTCAGCCAGGCATTCTTTAACTCTTTTCAACCACAGAGTCAAAACTGTAGCAAGATGTTGTATATGAATATGAAGGTATATTTCAACAGACACATTAATGATCTTATTGTAGGTTGCACACAATTAATGAAAAAAACAAAAAAAACAGGAGTTAAAGATGCTGAGTCCCTCTTTAGGGGATGGACAGGAATGAGCAGATAAGAGGGACAACACAGACAGGTTTGGTGGAAAAAACTGGAGAAGACAGATTAAGATGGTTCAGACATGTTCAGAGGAGGGACAGTGGTTATATTGGTAGAAGAATGATCCTAGAGATGGAGCTACCAGGTCGGAGACGAAGGGGAGATTGATGGATGCAGTGAGAGAGGACATGGAGGTAGGTGGAGTTAGAGTAGAAGATACAAAGGACAGGGGGAGATGGAAATTGTTGACTCGCTGTGGCAACATCTGAAAAAGGGACAAGTTGAAAGGAAAAGAAGAAGATTGTAGGTTACACACCTTCAAAAGCCAAGTAGTGACACTCCAACCTTTCTTCACATAAAGACCAGACCAGTGGGAACAGACCGTCCAGCAGTAAACACTTCTGGAAAGATAAACGTAATGAGAGTGAGTAAAAGCCAAACAGGTTCTGTTATTAATTTGAATAATAAGTCAGTTTACATCAGTGGCTTCCTCACTGGAACTGAGTAAAACATGAGGCCGACAGCAGGTCAGAAGACCCCTGCTCACAGCCAGCCTCCCCACGGTGTTTGCTCCTGATACAGGAGAGCACTGTATCTGCAGACCACCAAGAGTCAGTGACCAAGGCTCTGAGAAAGTCACAGGAAGAATAACAGAAGTGAGACAAACCAAGATATATATATAGATTGGTTCTGAAAAAAATATTTTTTTTTGTACAGTCTGTTGCCAAATGAACTCCATATATCATATGTATGAGGTCCATTTGGGGACAAAATTGAATTCATGTGTCTGAAACATACTTACTCAGGTCAGCAACCTGTAGCAGACTCCATGCAGCAGCTGAGGCCTCTCTCCTCTCCGAACCCGTGTTGATCAACATGGCCAAGGTCGTGCCGGCCAAAAGACGAGTGTCCCTGTTGCTGGACTGAGAGACATATCATTGAATGTCAAAATAAGATGTAATAAATATGTAATGAGGGTAGCAGTGGTGGCCTAGTGGGTTCTAATCCCCCAGCTGCCAGGTTGCCACTGAGGGGCTCTGATCACAGCACCATCCAGACCCACATAACTTCCACTAGGCTCACCATCCACAGGAAGGCTCACAGTATGGAGCAGTGGGATTTGGCTGGCAATTGTGGAGACTGTTGCCCAAAGACCCAGCAATTGAAAAGAGTACTTAATACTGTCATGTAGGTATTAAAGATAAGTGTATATATATAAAAAATTAAACAGCTATCCATAAAAATAAAAAGTTTACCTGTATTATCCTCACTGAAACTTGTCCTGGAATTTAAGTTGCACGAGTGCCCTCTAGCGGCTGTCAGTGATAAAATAACAAACTACTTCTTTTCCTTAATGCTTGTCCTACCATTAGGAGTTACCACCGCAAATAAACGCTTTCCATCTCCCGCTGTCCTCTGTCCTCTGTATATTCTACTTTGACACCAACCACCACCATATCCTGCCTCACTGCATCCACCAATCTCTACTTTGTCTCCTACCCGGTAGCTCCATCTCAAGGATCATTCTTTTACCAATGTATCCACTGTCACTCCTCTGAACATGTCCAAACCATCTCAATCTGTCGTCTTTAGCTTGTTCTGCATGTTGTCCCTCTAATCACCTCATTCCTGATCCTGTCCATCCTTGTCTCTCCTAAAGAGAATCCCAGCAAAGGTAACTCCTCCACCTTCAGCTCTGCCTCCTGTCTTCTGTCTATTGTTAGTGTCTCTAATCTATCCATCATGGCTGGTCTCACAACCGTCTTGTGAACCCTCTCCCTTTACTTTAGCTGAAACTTTTTTTTTTTTTATCAGCTAATACTAAACTTGAAATTGTATTTTTTATTGTATAAGTAAAAGTATAAGCTTTTACCGAGATATGTATATACGAACTTTGGAGAGAAATGGTAAATATACCTGTCCTAGTATGATGTCCATCAGGGCCTGAAGGATCTTCTGCACTGCTGGACTCTGCTGCTCCCTGTCCCACACCAGATGAGCTAACTCTACAGACAACAGTTGAAATACTTGTAGGCACAACTGCAAAGAAAACAGATCTGGAGTCAGTATGAACAGTTAGATATTCAGTCTGACATGATGGCAACAGATGGTCCAACCTTCTACCATGTTACCTTCACTGCAGTATAACACATGGGTCCATCTCTGTGGGACTCATGCTGCAACACAACAGGGAGGAGCTGCGACACTTTCTTCAGCAGATGCAGGTGCGACTCTCTCCAGAGCTCACGTCCCACCACACTGTCCTCCAGGAACATACACGCTGAATAATACAAATGGTTTCCTGCTTTATCATCACTATTTCAGCATTCTTTGTCATATTATGGGGTTCATTTCAATGTTGGGCCAACACTAACCTCTCTGTAGATCCTCAAATGATAATATCTGAAACACAGGTATCAACCGGGTTCATAACAACAGCGACGTTACAGAATAAACTTGATGAAATGTGAAGGTCTAGTACCTGCTCCTTTTGGATTATTGATTGTAAACACTGACGGGTTTCTCCATAAACCAACTCCTGGTCCACCTTTGCCAAATACTGCAGCATCTACAGAGAAGACCTGCGGCTTCAGTGACGACTTCAAGTTGTCATTGGATTCCTACAGCAGAGAAACACTGTAGGAGACTGACCTTGTCCACTTTACGACACGCTGTGGAGATGCTGACCGTCTGCAGCTGCATGGAGATGAGGATTCTGACCAGCAGCTGGAGGTGACTCCTCTCCAGAGAGACTAACTGTGGCTGAGGTATCTGCCTCAGCAGCTGTGCAGCCTCCTCCAGACAACGCTCCTTACACCTCTTAACATCGCTCCTGGTCACGACATAATTATCGATCAGTCGTCGCCGCTGCTCGTTACAGACTTGCGGGTGTTAGTGAAGTGTGAAAAGGCACCGACCTGGAGGACTGAGAGAGTTTGACACAGAAGAGATGGAGTTTGTGCTGCACGTGGTCCTCGCCGATGACACACTCCTCCAAACTGTTTAGAAGAGATTCGAACGCAGACATGGTGGAGAATCCAGCGCCGATTACCACTATGATGACGTTAAGTTGACAGAACAGAAGCCAAACAAGCGTGGTTGTCACCGGTAGTCACGTGACGCAACTCTTCCTTAGTTGTTAACATTGAAACATAGCAACATAGGGACATCTAGTGGTGAGGGTGTTCAGATTTAGTTAGTTTAGGTTAGAAAAAGTAATACGTTCGCTTTGTTTACGATCAATATATACAATATAGCTACAACTAAACTATATATATATTGTATAATATATATATATAAAACAATAACAACAAGAACTTTATCTATAGTGCCATATAGTGCCACATATAACAACTGTATTCCCAGGGCAATTAACATATACATATACTGTATGTTATATTCTTATACATAATTGTTTGTAAATTGCCTTGGGATAACAGTATAAGAGTATAGTATATATTTATATATACATATATACATATATAATACTGCAGTCTGTTTGACTTTAAACTCAACTACCTTTACTTTAAATTAATAAATTAATCTTGCCGTATGAGTTACTTTATTTTACTGTGATCTACTGTAATTCGTTAATTAAATTTGTGAGTATTACTATTATTACATTTTTATCAATTAAATTTCAAATTAATTTTAATCATATTACATACGAAAAAACAACTCTCCGATTAAATAAATGTAATATAACTCCTGGTCAGTTGACGGCGCTGTTGGTTAAGTAGGTATTTTCTCCACCAGGACGACTTCGTGTTTCTGATTGGTCAAACGGTTTCGTTACCAAGACAGCAATCTCTGACTGTTTACAAATATGTCGCCACCGTTATCTTAAGCCGAGGCATGGCTAAACCAAACTCTTTGTTTAGTTACACGGGGCCTTTATTAGCATGCATCCTATTAATTTTTTCAATCGGCAACGCTCAGAACGCTGTCGGTGAGTCATTATATATTTGTTTGAGCTGCTAAACTGCTAATGCTAGATAAGCTGGGGAGACGATGCACTGCTAAAACTACATACACTCTAACATTTTATTCTTAGACTTCGGCTTTTTGGAAAGTATTTAATGTATTGTGTTGTTTTAAACAGTTTTCCAACCGACATTTCTCACTGCAACCGGGCCTCTGGTGTCAGCACTTCTGCTGGGTAACTCATCGGACGTCTCCCTCAGTCTAAGGACGGTTACTCCATCCAACACGACAGGTATTGAGTCTGAGTGTTGGATTAGTTGTGTAATTTGCACCATTTTTTGTCATTAGAACTAAATATATAACAGTTTTCCGACCAACTATTTGGATCAATTTCTGTCAAACCTGTTGATCACTAATCACACTTAGTTTTTACGAAACAGATAGATAGAACTTTCTTAATCTGTCAGGAGTATCCTTCAAGAAAATATGGAGAAATTATGGATTTAAACTGATTCAATTTTATATCCCAGGACGCATTGGTCCTCCTTCATGTGTTTCTGAGGCAACAAACTGGGTGATCACAAATGAAAGGGTCGGAAAGGTAAGAACTAACAGTTATTATCACAACAAAAACAGTGTATTACACCACCCATCCTGATTTGCAGAGTATATACAATAACACGACACAATACAATTTGTTCCTAAATTTTTAACCACTCTTTTTTCTTCAGACTGCTGTTCAAGTGCAACTAAAGTTGGAAAAAAATCTGCGTTTGTGCACTGAGAATGAGACAAATGCCGATTGCTGTCCAAGTCCTCTCTGTGTCCTTGAAGCTCTCCAGGTTTCTGCCTGTCTGGGTGGGAGGCCAGTAGCATCACTACTGGTCCAAGTCAAGATCTACGCGCTGCTGGTTCCTGCAGTTGCTGGAACAGGTAACTGTGTAAACCATTGCAGAAGAAAATCATACAGAATTCCAAAAAACATGTTCTCATCAACAGTGCATCCTGTTTATCACAGATAATAAAACAACTATTCCAAACCAAGTGTACCAACCACTGGGCTCTTGTCCATGTGATCTCACATTCAGAGTGTGTAATGTGCGCTGCTGCTGTGATAAGGTATTTAATCAAGAGATCCATAAGAATTTGTGAAGGGTTTCATTTCTGTGTGTTATGTTCAGCAATTTGTGTTTTTTTCTTGTTAGGACTGCTCCACTGAGGACTTGAAGCTATTTCAGTCTCAGTGTTTCCCTGGTCCCTTCGGTGGACAGGTCTCTTACCCTCCAGATTATCAGTGCTCTGAACAGTCGTCTAAAAACTCCCCGGACTGGTTTCCATTTTTATGTGTTAATTCACCACCAGAAAACAATCCTCACCTTGGCCTCTTTTATCAGGGAGGTGTAATGTAGGTAGCAAAAGAAGACATAATATTATAATGATACAATAATTATAATATTTGTAGATGTGTTTTCTCATGTTTCTAACTTGTTGTATTATTTTTTTTGTCTAGTAAATCAACTCCTGGTCCATCCTTCCATAAGCCTCTGTTGTCAGCTCCAGTGCCTGCCGATGTTTATATTCAAGGCAGTCCTGTCATAACCATCAGTGATGAGTTCTTTACAATTCCCCAGGTTGGTTGTGTGTCTGTGTTTACAGTATAATTTATTCTGTAGGCAGTAATCAACTTGGTATACTAGATGATCACTATCAAAAAGGCTTTTTGAAGCTGATAAAGCACCAAATATGTTGTTTATTTCTCTCTCCCGCAGCAATTATTTGGACAGTGTGTAAACAATGCTCCCGTTGAGTTTTTGAAAAATTTCAAGAGTACCTGTGTGTCCCTGCTGCGGGCCTGTCCAACTGCTGCTCCCCTAAAAACGTTGGCCAGTGATTTAAGGAAGACGTTGAGGAGCGGTGAAGGGAGTATGTTTTACCTTTATTAATATTTGGTTTCAGTATTAAAATATTTTGTCAAACTCTCAAAGTTTTAAGGTTTTTTTATCTGTGTGTTGTTTTTTCCTTATTGTCTTAAAGGTGACGTCACAGTAGAAGTCACTGATGAGATCATCACCGACTTGAGTCAGTTTCTCAGCAGAAGCAAAAGTTCACTGTCAGTGTCAGGTATGGGAACCTATATATTCACAGATTAAATGAAGTTTAGTTCACTAACATAAATTGACCTACTTTTTTTCCTACTTCAGACACAAGTTTTGTTTGTGAGGATGTCACATTAGTGATGGATTATCAGATCTTCTGGAAAGGAAATAGCATAACCAGTGTGAATCTGACACGCTCTGTAGGAACCATTTCCTTTAATGACAGTGGTAAGAAAGTGTCTATAATGTCTGCTCATAATTTTTCTAAATTTTGCAGGAAAATTTGTTATTAATTTTCATTTGATTTCCATCTATATTTCATTTCCTTACAGCGGCATTGACTACAAGGTATTCTGCTGTGTTTTTAAATGGCAAAGTCTTGAGTGAACCAAACTCAGGAAATCCAGGTAAGAATATCAACTCCTAGGAGGGAAAGGGGTTAAAAATTTTTTTACTAAATAACTGGAAACTTTTCATGGGAAGTTAAGCTTGGGAATTTTAATAAATTTTCCAATCATATACTAATATAACTTTAATAAGTTTGCTTTCTCATAAGCAAATCTCCAAGTTGAATACTAGAATCAAATGAACCAACTAAAAACTAATATTAGTTACTTTCAGAAGGGGAGGCTTGATACTGTACTCATATTGCACTGATACACAATTGTGCTTCAGTCGCGCTTTCAACACTTTCTGTCCCTGCTGCAGCCAGCAGGGACCAACTAATGTGTTAACTTCCGCCCACTTTGCAGATTTTCCTTTTTCATAGGGGGCTCTTGAAGTGCAATATCTGTGATAAGAGACCTTTATGTATTAATTCTTTATTATTACATAAAACTGTCTTGCAGGAGTGAGAAGAAACATCATCACATGGGGGGGAGCTATTATAAACCTAAATGGTCATTGACAATATTTATAATTACCACCTAACTAACCACGCACTACTATATGAATATATATTTGTATTACTTCTGCAAGTTAAACCCAAGGTGGCAGTGGTGGCTTAGAAGTCAGAGAAGCAGATTTGAGTCCGCAAGGCCTCAGGTTCCAATCCACCAGCAGCAAAGTTGCCACTGAGGTGAGCTGACCACGGCACCTTCCCGACCTAAATAATTTCCTGTGGGCTCACCACCCACTGAAAGGCTCACAGTATGGAACAGTGTGATTTGGGTGTAAGTTTTGGAAACCTCGGCAACAAATAAGAGAGTGAAGATGATTGAATGAAAGAAGTTAAACAGTAATACCATTAAAGATCAAATATAATTACCCCATAATATTATAAACTGAACTTACTCCACTTTATACAATTTGCAGGTCGCCTGTGGTGTGTTCATGTGGTCTTGGTCTCTGAGCTCAAAAAGTGTGGCCTCCAAGCAATCATTTGTATATGTCAGGCCTGGCTTCAATTGCACTGCAATAAGCAGTGCTGTGGTAATGTGATTGAACCAGCCATATATATTTGTTTTAGCCAAATAAGGGTACAATATATTTCCAACTATATTTAAGTTTTCTGTTGAAGGTCAGCTGTAGATAATGTGAATTTTGTGCTTTATTCCCATTACTTCCCGTGGAAAGTTTCACATACAATCATAAAGCCTAAGACTATGAGAATGAATTTTTCACCATTCCCCAACATAAACATAACATATCATAAATATCTTACTTAAGTATTTTACATTTTGATCCAGGATAAATATCTTTACTAAAGTCTGTATTCCAAGACTATTAAAAAATCATAGCAGAAAACTGTTGGCTGCTTTACCTGCTCATAGACTCATCTTGTATAATAGGTTACCAAGACAGTAAGCCTGTGATTGGTGGAGCTGCAAATACTTTAATCAATGATACAATGGTAATACAGAGGACATCGATCAATCTATGGAAATCAGGTAGGACACACCTGGCAGGACTTTCAGATATATATGTGTCCAATCTATTTGGCCTAGAGTGGATTTACTTTCTGATTTGCAGGTAATGATGGACTCTGTTCCAACCGTGAGAAGAAACCAGTTCTGTATGCAGAAAATTCCACATCCGGATGTTTGCTTTCTGTCAGCAAAGAAAACCTGACACGTTGTGATCTCTTAAGGTTAGTAATTCAGTCAACATGAGCTTGTGTTGCATAAAATGAAATTGTGTTGTCTCATTATGTCAGCCCGAGCTGATAGCAGAAATTTAAACAGATATTGTATATGATAAAAAATAAAGATCTAATTCTTTTCGTTTTGTATTGTGTTACTGCTTAGAGAACGTATCAGTTCTCTGCAGAAGGCTTTAAACACTGCTACACATGTGGCCAAGAATGGAAACCCTAATTCACTGACTGTTTCAGACTGGGGAAACATCAACTGTAAGTAGAAAATTGTGGAAAGTAAATTAATTTTTTTAATAAATAATAGTAATGGTGTTTCCTGGAAATGTTTGTTCTTTATATTGGTATAATGAATTGTTTGCAGGTTCATGTATTTACTGTTATATTTTTGATAAACTGATCTATTTCCCCTGTTTTATTAATATATTTCTGATCTAGTTTTACCTTTTCTTCTTTTTTTGTTACATGTCACTGTTTTGCAACCTTTTCTACATCAGAATGCAATAATTCTTGGGCTATTTAAAAAAGAAAAACTGGTTTTCAAGCGGTGGTTTCAGAAGCCTGCTCAGTGATAAGAAAATATAATCAACATGTTAGTTATTAGACATTTGCAATCAGTTTATGTTAATTTCTGCCAGGAATGAACTTTTTTTAATCTTAATTTTCAGATGGAGCACTCAATTGGAGCAGTTCTTTGGAGAACAACATAAGTTCATGTGATGGAATTCCTTTCCACCAGCATATCCATGTTCAGAGCCTCATCACAAGCACAGTAGATGGTATTCCTCAAAGGTCCATTTTTGCTGTACAAATCAGGTGTGTAAAATGACAATATTAGTCAGTTAAAGTCACAACAAACACCTAAATATAATTAAAATAATCATTCACATTTATTTCAGCTTCAGCACAACTACCTGGACACTAGAGTGTAGAGGCGCTAATTTTTCTTCATGCATTGAGCCGTCAGAAACACAGCTATTTCCCATCACCTCCTCTGTCACCTTCACAGATGTTCCTGTGAACACAGGATCACCAAAAACAAGGTAGACTCAAGCAGCAGCAGGGCTGCACGTTGTTGATAATTGACATGTCCTGGTCTGATGATTGACATTTAATTTCTATTTCCAAAGGTTCCAGATCAACTTCACAGAGTACGACTGTAACAGAAATGATGTTTGTTGGCCTGAACTGGCCTTTCCCATCACTAGGTTTTACACAGGTAGGAATCTAATGGTGTGCTTTTTCAAAATGCATCTTATTTTAATCAATTATTTTTACCAAACATGGCGTAAGGATTGAATTAAAAGATATTTTTTCCAGGTGAACCATATTCCCAGGCACTGGCCAAAGGCCTTATCTTGGTTTTCTTCTTCTTGGTGGCTTCCGTTCTTGGAAATCCATGGAGACAAATACGTCAGGCCTGGAACAGTGCTGCTCTCTAGAACACCAAAACAACAGGGTGAATAATGTGATCTATTTGTAGATACTTTATATTTAATTTGGGTATTGTTGATAGTTTTTTTTTATGATTTAGAATGTAAATATTTTGCCTTTCTGTTTTTTGTATTAAAATATTAGAGAACACATTGTATAGTGTCACATTTTTTTCACTTCAAAATGTTTGAATGTCAAAAAGTTATGAATTGTTCTTAGATCTTTACAAACCCTTGAGTCACATCACAGTCACTGATATTTACTACAGAATGCCTAATATAAAATCCAGTTTTAACTCAAACATTTGCAGTGTTAGACCTAATTCATTTGCCCTAGATCTTCTTTTTATCCCCAGTATTGCCAGTATCTTGTTTCATCCTGTTAGCAAGATTGACAACCACTTGAATGCAGTTTCACAAGTAACATAATAAATATGATTATATAATGTTTTCAATGTAGATAATTGCCTGATTTTGTCTGTAATAAAATGTTTGTGTATCTTTTCAAACATTGGGACAAATATTAAGAATATACAAATATACAGCAGACAAAATCATACTATATTAGAAAGATGTTTTTTATTTAAAAAAGACCAGTTCAACTTGAATTCGTGTTCTCTTGTTTTAAAAGTCCAAGAGGAGAGACAGGCAGAAAGAAATCAAGACGATTGCAAGATTGCAAAATAACTAAAATCTTGTGTAGATACGACTGCAAAGACAGAGGGGAGTTATCACTGTAAACTGGGAAAGGTTTGTATTTAATCATTAGTTAGCTGTGGTTGGTAAATGTCCAAGTATTGTATGCCAATGTTATCTGCATTGTCATATGTATGTTTGTTCTCCTTGGCTTTTGCCTGTAGAATAGATAGGGATACCCATATCAACAAAAGAACTGAACAATAGAATGGCTAGGATTCCATCATCACTAATGCAACAATATTTGACTAGGACATATTTTGTCAGTGAGGACAACAATAAACTCAAAATGACCCAGAGTCATTGAAACAAGATTTTAACTTTTTCATATTTTTATACCGGTCTGGTAGCAGAAAGTTAGTGGCTGTGTGCACTTGAGAAATCCCTGTTGTGCCCATGAGCAGTTAATTAGGGTAGGAAGATTTTACAGGTTGAAAAATATTTCGGGACAACGGAAACTCAATTTTATTAAGGGTTATTTATCTAGTAGGAGACATTTAACCGCTCCGTGGCGCAAAAAAAGGTTGGGGAACACTGGGATAGAGGATAAGCTTGTAAAAAAGGTCCCACTAAAATTGCAGTTCTACAAAAAAACCAGAGGCGGCAGCATTTTGCCTTCATGACGCAAAGTCTACCGTGTACCATCTAAAGAAGAAGGAAGTATTGAACTGTTGAAGTGACGTGGAAAACTATAGACGCAAGAACCGGACGTCTTACTAAACTTCACAAACCGAGACACGAGTAGTGACATGCCACTTTTTACATGCCACTTTTGGGGTTTTCTTTTTGCTGCTTCTACATTTCACTTCGGACTCTGATACAACAATTTCCTTTCTTCAGAAACGGGTGTTCTTTGCTTGGAGTTAGCTTGTTAGCTTCCTGGACTGCAGTGACTGAAGTAAACTAAGTCTGGACTTAACAGTCGATCAAAGAGAGGTTAAAACATGAAAAAGACCAGGAAGAACTCGACAAACCTGACTGGTTGCCGCTGATTTTTATTTCGAGAATCTTGGGTCGCTTGTTATTGTATTTTTTTTAGCTTGTGTTTGTGAACAGTAAAATGAGCTCTCTTTTACGAGGAGAAGAGATGTGCCTGGCCCAATTGTTTTTACAGTCCGGTTCGGCTTATGACTGTATCAGTGAACTTGGAGAACTCGGTCTGGTGGAGTTCAGAGATGTGAGTATGCGTTTTAACGTTATTTACTGCACTTGAGTTTGGAAGTTAAAGACAAGCTTGCTCTTACAACTGTGGTCCAAGTCAATGTGCATGCTACAGATGTCACCTGTAAGTTAAATTTTACTTTTCATTGCGGTGAGGGTTTGCAAATATTTAACTTCTGTCCCAAAACAAAAGTATAAAGAAGGGGGTACAGTTAAAGATTAAATCAACTGAAAACCATGTTGTGCATCCTGGGAAGCTCAGCGCATCTTATGCCTCAGGATGTTTGGGAGACGATATTTACCTATAATTTAAATGAATTGTATGATGACAGTATAAGCAGTTTGGCAACACGTGACTCTAGTTAATATTTATAATCAAGGCACTCTAAATAGTCTTTAAAAGTGATAAAATGTGTAATACATATTTCATTAGAATGTTTAACGAAGGTTTCCCATACAAGAAAAAGAAGGTAATTGTACCCTTCAGTTATCAAAATGTTGTAATGCAGTGGTCCCCAACCAAAAAAGATTGGGGAACTCTTTTGTAGAGAATACTTTGAATTTTTCCTAACTAATAGTGGACGTTGGGTTATCTTGTGACTTTTTATCAGGGTGACATATGACTTTTAATTTGACCAATTTTGTCTGCTTTTTATCATTTACAGCTCAATCCTGGCGTCAACGCCTTCCAACGAAAACATGTGAATGAGATCAAAAAATGTGAAGAGATGGAGAGAATTCTGGGTAAGATTAGTTTGCTATTTGATCTTGGAAAATCTCTTTCTGAGGACAACCATTAAGCAATAGACAAACCAAAACAAAGAAGACGTCTGGGAAAACACTGAAGGTTTTTCTGTTGACTTGAGTTTAATTCAATTTAGAGCCAACGAACCTTCAGTCATGAGACGACAGCTGGTTGTGAATTTGAATGAATGAGTGAATTGTGATTCTTAGTTAGGGAGGCCATTTCTTATTAGATTAAGAAGAAAAAAGAAACAAACTCCACTTTGTTTTTGACTGCAGTGTTCTAAAAGCTTCTATTTACTTTATCTCTGTAATAGGATACCTGTATAGGGAAATTAAGAAAGCCGACATTTCACTGCCAGAACGAGATGTGAACCCAGTGGCTCCTTTACCCAAGCACATCATGTCAGTCATGGTTAGTCACCTCTCATTTATATATTTCTCAATCAGTCAGTGCAAGTAGTCTTTTTCATTAAGTCTTCGATTTCCATAAAAATAAACAGTGAACAGTAAAATGTTGAAAAATATTAATATTATACTAGTATTAAACTTTTTTCCTAAAGTGTAAAATTAATGAAAACACTATTATGCCCTTGAACCCATTTTGATATTTCTGGGTTTGCACATGTATAGTTATATAGCTACAGTTTGAACAAGCAGTAATAATTGTAAACTCTCCTCTTGTAAGTAGCTTTGGATAACCTCCTCTACTAAATGCATAAATGTAAATAGAATAAATGCATAAATAATACATACATATCTATAATTATGTTATTTTAGTTCTGCCTTACATTACAATGTATTCGGCAGATGTTTTTATCGAAAGCAACTTATACTATACCTGTTTGTATTTGTTTCTATAAACTGCTTACTAGTTCTTCTGGGTTCACAGGAGCAGCTGCAGAGACTCGAAGTTGAACTCGGCGAAGTCACCAAGAATAAGGAGAAGCTTCAGAGGAATCTGCTGGAGTTGACAGAGTACACACATATGCTGCGCATCACTCGCAATTTTGTACAGAGATCTTCGGAGGTCAGTCTCCCTGACCGCAGTATATCTAGTCTACACACACACCTCTACATCCTCTCTTATTAAATAGTCAGCAAATCAATATTCTCTGAACTAAACTCTGTTTTTGTTTTATAGCGAGAATCCTTAAACACGCAGTATGAGGAGTTTCCCTTCCTAGAAAAAGACACAGTGATGGACTACAGCAGCATGCAGAGGCTCGGTGCCAAACTAGGGTGAGGTGGAAAACTTAACTTGTTGAGAAAAACGCAAAGTAAATTACTGCACATGATATACAGCAGAATATCAACAAGTTTGACGTGTTGATTTGACAGACAAAAAAAAGTTTTATATCAGCCATTGTTTGGGTTTAACAGAAGCTGCAAGAAGCAATCCTGTATGTGATTATCTCCATTAAAAGTTGATTATTATTTCCCTAAGAGTAACTCCAGCCCGGCCTCCAGACCATTGTAAAGGAATAAGCAGTAGATAAAGGATCAATTTAGTGCACTGCTGCATAAAAGCATTAAAATTGTCCTGAAAAATGTGTAAGGTTCCACCAAATGTCCCACATTTAGGTAATTTTTGTTCATGAAAGCCATTAATTCTTGATAAAAGTTTCTGAACATACCTGATTTTCAATTCATGTCTCAGAGCAGAGTTTGTTGTGTGATGATTTAACAGGTTAACCATGGAACACTGCTGATAAATGATTGGCTGGATTGAAACTGTGCACTTCAGACCTGAGATTCTTACTAGTGTATATTCAGAATTTGAGCCATTTTTGCATAAACATTCCATATCTGTGCAAATAATTTCCATGCAACTGGTTCCCACTAGCTGTAAATCATTTTAAATGGTTTATATTTAAACATTTGTTTTTGCCCCTTCACAGCTTTATCTCTGGTCTTATCCAGAGGCAGAAAATTGAGGCCTTTGAGCGCATGCTGTGGAGAGTCTGTAAAGGCTACACCATCCTCAGCTATGCTGAGGTGGAGGAATATCTGGAGGATCCTGATACGGTAAAATACATTTAAACTGATCTCATCCCAAAAATGTTCTGTTGTTGATCTTGGTTGTTTACATGATGATAATTCATGGTTGTTGAGCACACATGTTTGAATGTTAGTATTATTATAATACAATGTATTTGCAGAGGGATAAAGTTGATGAGCAATACCAAAATTTGGCAAAGAGTATTTGAGGTAGAGATCTGTGAGCAACAGTCTGGTTTTATGCTGAGAAAGAGTACCACAGATGCAATTTTTGCCTTGAAGATGTTGATGGAGAAGAATTGTGTTGTAGATGTAGAAAAGGCCTATGACAGGGAGACAAGGGAGGAACTGTGGTTTTGTATGATGAAGTCAGGAGTGGCAGAGAAGACTGATGCAGGATATATCTGAGAACAGTACAACAGTGGTGAGGTGTGCTGTTGGAAAGACAGAAGACATTAAGATGGAGGTGAATCAAGGATCAGCCCTGTGCCCCTTCTTGGTGCTTTAGTGATGGACAGATTGACAGATGAGGTCAGACAGGAGTAAGTCTCCATGGATGATGTTTGCAGATGATATTGTGATCTGCAGTGAGAGTAGGTGAAAACTAGGAGAAATCCTAGAGAGGTGGAGGTTTGCAGTAGAAAGAAGAGGAATGAAGGTCAGTCGTAGCAAGACCGAGTATGTGTGTGAATAAAAGGGAGAACAGTGGAGTGGTGATGTTACAAGGGGCAGAGGTGGAGGAGTTGAGATACTTAGACTCAACTGTTCAGAGCAGTGGAGACTGTGGAAGAGAGGAGAAGAATAGAGTACAGACAGGATGGAACAACTGGAGAAAAGAGTCAGGAGTGATTTGTGATGGAATAGTGTCAGCTAAGGTGAAGGGAAAGGTTTACAGGACTCCAAGAAGAAGATTTATTTGTCACATGCAGGCAATGACATTTAAATGAAGGTGCTCACAATTGTGCAAAATGTCCAAAGTAAAATACATTATCCAGGTAAACATATGGCAGAAAAGTAAAATAAAATATTAACAAAATGTATACAATATACAACAGAAATATATAACCATATACAGGAGTAAAAATAAAATAATCTAAAATAAGATAAAAAAGGACAGTTATGAGACCAGCCATGATGTATGGATTAGAGACACTAGCAATAGGTAGAAGACTGGAGACAGAGGTGGATTTAGCAGAGTTAAAGATGCTGAGATTCTCTTTAGGAGAAACAAGGATGGACACGATCAGGAATGAGGTGATTAGAGGGACAACACAGACAGGAAGGTTTGGAGAAAATAGATTAGAGAAAAGATGGTTTCGACATGTTCACAGGAGGGACAGTGACAGCTACCAGGTAAAGAGGAGATTCATGGATGCAGTGAGGGAGGACATTGAAGTAGTAAAGTTAGAGTAGAAGATACAGAGAACAGGGTGAGATCCATCGTGGCAACCCCTAAAAAAGCGACAAACCAAAAGGAGAAGAAAATAATAATTGTAATTAATACACATCTTTAATTGGTATTCATGTCAGTGTGTCAAATTAGCAGAAATCAACTACTGATATTTAGCTTGAGGTGACATAGTGGTAGTTTTGTGTTTGGCCTAGTTAAGAAATGAATGTAAGGTCTACGTAAACACATGATTTTCATGAAGATGACTAACTGATTTAATACAGGGAGGTTTGACACCAAGATAAGATGTTTCACTAGTCACATTTTAGTTAAAGTGAAATATGCATGCAAGATGTTATCACAGGCCAATAAAATACATGTATTTTTTTTTTTTTTTTTGCAGGGTGAACCAACCAAAAGTGTTGTGTTTCTCATCTCCTACTGGGGAGAACAGATTGGCCAAAAAGTGAAGAAGATCTGTGACTGGTATTGACCCTGCCACTTGCAGCATGTACTTTGTTTACTCTAGTAATTAAATGTAAATAGATTATTGTACAACAAATCCTTTTTTTCTCCGTAGCTACCACTGTCACTTGTATCCCTATCCTACGAGCAGCGATGAGCGGAATGATGTTGTGGAAGGACTTGCAACTAGAATTCAGGATCTTCACACGGTAGGTGTCACTGATGGATGAAACGTTTGATAATCCATTTCCTCCCTTTCCATATCAACATGAGAAATTGTGAATGAGCCTTTGAAGAAACAAACAAAAAAGCCTGTTCAAAGACTGACCAGTTGGCACAGTTTATCAGTTAAAAATCAGTCATAGGAAGAGGATGAAGTTGGAAATATAGTCAGGTTTAAGCCCAGTGTGACGTGAATGATTTGGAGGCTGTAACCTCCTGTGACTGGAAAACAGGATTGAACAAGCACATGATCAACATGAGGTCTCTGCAGAGAAGCTTTTTTTTATCATTCATTGCCTTTGAATCAGTGCAGCTCTCCTCATTTATTTGTGCCTTTACAGAAAAACATAAAAATGCTCCTGGTTTAGATTATTTTTATGCATTTCCCTGTTGCTCTAATAGTTATTGTTCCATGAGGATTCATCTTCAAATATTTCATATCTCCCTGTTTCCAGGTGCTTCACAGGACAGAGGATTATCTGAGACAAGTCTTAATCAAAGCTTCAGAATCCGCTTACATGTGGGTTGTCCAGGTCAAGAAGATAAAGGCCATTTACTACATTCTAAACCAGTGCAGTTTTGATGTTACCAACAAGTGTCTAATCGCTGAGGTGTGGTGTCCCGTCAAGGAGATTCCCACCCTAAGGAGTGCTTTGGAAAAAGGCTCGGTGAGAGTATTTTCTTTATGTTAGTTTCTGTTTACAAATGTAAGCCCCATGATGTGGAGTTGTTCCCATCAGATATTATGATATTTGATATATTTAATTTATTTTTTAACAATTTATTAAAGCTATTTTAATTCATTCATTTACATAGAGTCCTAGATCATATGATGTTCTGTCAAGGTTCCCAAGGAACTGGAATGAGTTTAAATACCAGACGCTATCAGAACATGCAATTATTCACAGTCTGCTGCGCAAAAGGTTATCGCAAGATAGATATAAACTGATCTTCTGTTTCAAACATGGTAACTGAAAAGCTTGTTACTTGGTTTTACAACATTTTACATCACAAATGTTTATCAGTCCCTACTTTATAAGACTTCTTTCTTTGACCAGACCCAATAGTGGGAGATTATATTTAACTATTTGAATAGCAGGTGAGGGCAGGGATGTTTGTTCTTGGAAAATGTAATTAAATGATAGAGTAATTACAAACATGGCTCTACTGAAGATTGTTGTTTTAAAATTTTGTTATTAAAATTGAGTTATGTTATTTTTTTTCTTTCTAGATTGTCTAATTGTTGAACCCAAGAATTAATTTTGTGTAGTTTTTATTTTTAAAGATATTTTTACATTTTTCTTCCAGAGAAAAAGTGGAGCAACCGTTCCGTCCTTCGTCAATCGTATTCCAACCACAGATACTCCGCCGACGCTGATAAAAACCAACAAGTTTACTTCTGGTTTCCAGAACATTGTTGACGCTTATGGGGTCGGCACCTACAGAGAAGTCAATCCTGGTCAGTGTAATTGTGCGTCATAGGGACAATGCATATTAAGTGTAGTCTCATACCTTTTGTGACATCAATGTATCTACAGTATGTAATGGTGAAATGTGAATGAGCATTGGTTTTTATAAACAATTTTATTTGAATTATCCTATAAATTTAAAAACACACAGATCTTATTAAATTACTGTTATAGAATAATTTTAAACACAAGCATCTATTCATCAGCTGAATGACAAAAACTGAAGAAAAAAAAAAGCAGACCAACCTATATTTGGACATTATAACTAAAATCCATTGAACCACAGAAGTGCAGAAGAACACCCATAGTTAAAACAGGGGAATGTACAGTATAATGTATATGGGGAAACATGGAGCAGGTGAATGAGTGAGGAACAGCTCTTCACTCTTCCCTATGAGAACGCACTTACAAATAAAATCTGTTGTGTTTAACATAATATTGACCGGGTGAGATGGAACCTAACCCTGAAAAAAGGGATGAACCCAAAGGAGAAGAAGAAGTGTCTAACATAATAACAGTTTATCGTCAAAAGCAATTAAATATACAATTTCTCTTATGTTTATGTTTTTTTTTTAGCTCCTTTTACAATCATCACTTTCCCCTTCCTCTTTGCTGTGATGTTTGGGGACCTGGGTCATGGACTTATCATGGCTCTTTTTGCTTTTTGGATGGTATGGCATGAGAAAAACCGCAAACTCAAAAACACAAGTAATGAAGTAAGTTGATTTTGTAATGAAAGTATTGAAAATTTGTATCCTATTACAATCAAAATAGTGACAGTAGTGTATCTAAAATTTTAGTGAGTCTTTTAATTATCTTTCTCTTTATGTAGATCTGGAACACTTTCTTCGAGGGTCGTTACATCATCCTGATGATGGGTCTCTTCTCAATCTACACTGGACTCATATACAACGACTGCTTCTCAAAGTCCTTAAACATCTTTGGTTCTGGGTGGAACGTGGAGGCCATGTTCACAGCAGGGAAATGGACGTGAGTGCTATAGGACGTAATTGATAGTCTGCAGCCAACAGTCACCGTAGTTTTATTGACACTTGGTTACCAGCAGCCTATTGAAGGTGTTTTTATGCTGAGAGTATATGCTTCGTAGCACACTAACCATTTGGTTGTTTTTTTGTTTTTTTTTGATTGATTGCAGCATGGACGATCTCCACAACAACCGTTTTCTCACCCTGGATCCTAACGTAACAGGGGTTTTTAAAGGACCATACCCGCTGGGAATCGACCCTGTGAGTGAAAATCAACTTCAAATTTCTCATTTCTGTTGTGCAGTGTAATTAAGTTACATATCTGTAATTTATATTTTGCTATAATTTAGTTATGCTGATTTAATATGTGGCCCACATCAGGCATTATGACTGTTTCTAATTTATTTATGTCTTGGCTAGCTTTCTCATTATATCACAGTTTTACCCATCAACATTTGCCACTTCATAACTTTATACATTTTCCAATTTTCAATTTAAGATCTGGAACTTGGCATCCAATCGTCTCACATTTCTGAATTCCTATAAAATGAAGATGTCCGTCATATTAGGCATCATACACATGAGCTTCGGGGTCACCCTCAGCATCTTCAATCACCTGTGAGTATGACTCAGCTCCTTGTTGTGCTTTGTCTTCTATACTTTACTGATTGTACTTGTTTTATTTCCACATGAAAACAGGCACTTTAGAAAAACGTACAACTTGTACCTGGTGTTCCTTCCTGAGATCCTGTTTCTGCTGTGCCTCTTTGGCTACCTGGTCTTCATGATATTTTACAAGTGGCTGGTGTTCTCTGCTAAAGACTCCAGATACGCCCCCAGCATCCTCATCCACTTCATAAACATGTTTCTAATGCAGAGTGACACAGTATCACCTCTCTACCAGGGACAGGTGAGAAAATGACACAAAGTTTAACTACAGCTGCTCTGAAGGGCTATCCCATACCTGTGTAACTATTCATAATAAATATCACAGTTATAAAGGTGATATTCTAACTGACAGTCAGTCAAACAGAGTTTTTCTTTTGTATTTTTCAGCCTGGCTTGCAAGCATTTCTGGTGTTAGTTGCTGTTCTCTCTGTTCCTGTTCTGCTCCTGGGGAAACCACTTTATCTTTACTGGCTTCAGAAGGGAAGTCGAAGAATAGGAATGTACAGGGTGAGAGTCTAAATTTTGAATTGAAAATCAACAACTGTAAAAGAGAAATAATCAACTTTTATGAAATTACAATCATAATTATTCATGGTTGCCCCTGATTCATTGCCTTTTATCCTGTGATTATTCAATAACTGATACTTATTGTTGAAGTAAATTCTTTTACTTTACTTTCTTAGGGATATGAGCGCGTGCGACACAACAGTGAAGAAGAACTTTTCCTGATGAGAACTCATGACATGGAGGAGGGCAGCAGCCACAGTGACCTCTCCACAAGTGGAGAACATCAGGCAGAAGAAGTGAGGCCCAGCAGCTAATCCAGTTGCAAAGATATGATGTGGCCATCTATTTATTCAACCTAAATTTGTTGAATTTATCTTTGTTTTTAAGTTTAACTTTGCAGACGAGTTCCTCCATCAGGCCATCCACACTATCGAGTACTGCCTCGGCTGCATCTCCAACACAGCATCGTACCTGAGGCTCTGGGCTCTAAGTTTAGCACATGCTCGTGAGTATCACAAACCAAAATGTCAGACACACACGATACTATTATGCTGTCGCTTCTTGATTATACATTTAGTTTAGTTTGAAGTTAGCCTTTACAACACCATCTGCTGGAGTATTTGATAACTACGTGAGATTTCACTAACTGTGAAATCTGTGACTGCACTAAAGGCCACAACTCAGTTTGACCCGTCAAGAAATTTTGTATAGGCCACACTGCTGATAAATTTGTGAAGATGATTTTGATAGCAATACTCTACAGTTTCAAGTAAAACACATGGCAAAACTCATATAATCCACTACCTCACAGTCACAAAAAATACATATGTCTCTTGAGTTCATTGGCTGCAGTTCCTCACATCACCCAGATAAGGTTTAAATTGTAGCAAATAAATAAATGCTTCTTTATATTGTCTTGGTTAACATATTCTGTCTTGTATTGCTTCAGAGTTGTCAGAAGTTCTGTGGTCCATGGTGATGAGAGTAGGTCTCAAAATGGATACCAGTCTGGGTATTCTATTCCTGGTGCCAGTGTTTGGAATATTTGCTGTCCTCACTGTTTCTATCCTCCTGGTGATGGAAGGTCTCTCTGCTTTTCTACATGCACTCAGGCTGCACTGGTGAGTTGAATAACCTCATCACTGTTGAGGTTAGTACATGATATTTATTATTTATCACTGACACAAATTGTTTTGTTTTTTTGTTTTACCAGGGTGGAGTTTCAGAATAAGTTCTACAGTGGGATGGGTGTTAAGTTTTGCCCCTTTTCCTTCGCTCTCTTGCCTTCCAGCTTAGATTTGCAGGATGGTCTACTGTGAAAGGACTAACAGACTAAACTGATGGTTTAAAGGAAGCCAAAGGAAAGAAACAAAAAAGGCTGAAAAACTCAAGAAATCGTATTGTTTCTTGCCATTTTTGATCCTTACAAACCATTTTAAAAAACAGACACTTCAGAATGTATTGTGCAGAAATTACATGACATTTCTAGCTAAAAAATATACACCCAACAGAGAACTTTGAGATTGCAATGGTGCCTGATGTCCTCATTTAAACTGGAAAATAAAACTAATTTTTAACTTAATAAGGAAAAGAAATGCTTTAAATAATTTACTGTTCACTTACAAAGAACGTGTTCTCGAAGAGTATAACATCAACATTGTTTTGGTAAGTTTTTACCCTGTAGGATTTACAAATGAAGATAATAGATTTAATTTTCGTTATTTATGTTTTCTCTCCATTCCTAGTTGTGGAAATAATTTGATCTAAGCTAAAATGTTCTCAATCAGTCTAACATATTCATTCAGACACTGCATTGTGAGCCACTTTAACACCGTTTTTTTTTTCTTTTTTCTTTCAAAAGTTGAAATATCAGGGTGATAAGATGTAATTTTCCAGAACATTTTCTTAATTTATTATGTATTTGAATGTGTCAAAATGTAAGAGAAATAATAATGGGATACCATTGAATCCTAAAGGCATTCACGGTGTTGCCTAGATGTCCACCTGCTGTACATTTTAACATTCCAGACACATTTGGTCACAAATTATCAAAAGGGTGAACTGTGTTGATAGGTTATTTATACTATTTGCTGATTCTATTTGGTGGATTAAGTGTTGAAATTTTCTTGCATTGGGAAGGAGACTAATGTCACCATCGTATTTTAAACCTGTCTGCACTTTTGCTACAGTAAGAGGCTGTCATTTGTTTGAAGAAAGCTTTGAGTAAAGAAGAAGATTTGAGTAACACATTTTTAGGAAGTAAATATAATTTTCATTTCGAAGCTTATATTTACAAACACCATTTGGAGGATTCCAAAAAATGTTTGCCTCAATTTGATTTGTTTTGTGGTTGATTTCCCCTTAATGCTTAGTTTTGAAATTAATTTTAAAATAAATTTCAATCTCTGTTTTTAAGCACTCCCTGTTGCAGTCCTATAATGAAAGTTTTATTTTTTGCAAACTGTCATTAATAAATTGTATTTCTTTGGATATTGTGTTCTACTTGAATTTATGGGTGCATTACTCAAAAATTACTCAAAGCAAGCAATGCAAACTCCTTGTCATTGTGGCATTTTCATACATTCATATTTGTTTAATACAATGTCCATCTACCTTTTGCAGCTATTACAGCTGCCACTCTTCAGGGAAAGGTGTCCACAAGGTTAAGGAGTGTCTTTATAGGAACTTTTGACCATCTTCAAAAAGTATATTGGTGAGGTCATGCACTGATGTTGGTGGAGAAGGTCTGGCTCTCAGTCTCCGCCCTAATTCATCCCAAAATAATCCCCAAGGCCAGTCACGTTCATTCACAACAGACACACTCTGTCATCCCTGTCTTTTTGGACCTTGCTTTGTGCACTGGTGCACAGTCAGTTGGAAGAGGAAGTGGTCCACTCCAAAGGTGGGAGCATGGAATAGTCCAAAATGTTTTGGTATCCTGAAGGATTCAAAGTTCCTTTCACTGGAACTAAGGGCCAAGCCCAACTCCTCAAAAACAACCCCACACCATAATTCTTCCTCCACTAAATTTCACACTCACCACAATGCAGTTTGAAATGTACCGTTCTCCTGGCAACCTTCAAACCCAGACTCCTCCATCAGATTGCCAGACGAAAAGCGTGATCCGTCACTCCAGAGAACACATCTCCACTGCTCTAGAGGCCAGTGGCCAGTGTGCTTTACACCACTGTATCCAATGTTTTGCATTGCACATGGTGATGTGTGGCGTGGATGCAGCTGCTCAGCAAATGGAAGTCCATACCATGAAGTTCTCCTGGGCTAATCTGAAGGTCACATGAAGTTACAGCTCTGTAGCAATGGACTGTGCAGATAGTCAGCAACCTCTGTGCAATATGCGCTTTAACTTCCGCTGACCACTTCCATCAGTTTACATGGCCAACCACTTTGTGTCTGAGATGCTGTTGTGAGATTTTATACTTGGTTTGGACATCTTCAGAGGAGGGACAGTGAATACATTGGTAGAAGAATGATCCTAGAGATGGAGCTACCAGGTAGGAGACAAAGAGGAGACTGATGGATGCAATGAAGGAGCATATGGAGGTAGTTGTAGTCAGAGTAGAAGATACGGAGAACAGGGGGAGACGGAAAATGTTTATTTGCTGTGGCAATGCCAGCAAAAAGGCACAAGCCGAATAGAATGAAAACATGCCTTAAAACCCTGTTGCATGTTATCCGATAAATGTTTGCTGCTCTCTGCTGAATACAGGCAACCTAGGTTTTGTTATGGTCAGTTAGGTCAGGGCTAATTTCAGAAAATGATCACTCACATTTTTTAGGCAAAAAACCCAGAATACAGTTGGAGAAAAGAGTAATACCAAACTCTTTGCACTATTGCATGTGTTGAGGGCACAGAGGACAGGTGTGACTGGACACCATATACTGTATGTATTTGAAATGTTGAAATCAAAATGTAAATGAAATATTACTGGAAACTGCAGAAAAAACAAACCGGTGTAGTGCAAAAACAGGGCAGTTAACACAAGTGCCTAAGAGATAGAGCAGGTTCTAGGAGTGTACCTTCATATGGGGTTAGTACAGATGTCAAATGTGAGAGTCTACTGAGAGATGGAGACACAGTTCCATGCAGTTTGTAATGTGATGTCTTGAAATTAAAATTGAAAAGAAATTGCTGAGACACAACCTTTCTGTCTCTGTTGGTGCAATGAAAGATATACTGGTAAAGCTCATAATAATAATATTAATAATAATAAATTGGTTTTATATAGCGCCTTTCAGCCAAGGTAGCTTAGGCCATGCTTACAAAAACTGCAACAACAATTTCTCTGCATTTCTCCTGCCCTTAGGAGACTCCAAACCACACCGAGGCCAAGTGGCATTGACCATTGATTATTTGTGTCTTTCTACATAGGGAAACCTGACAGAGATGCAGGCACTGCACAGGCAATCACGTTTGGTATTTGGGAGGTTTAAGGTGCATCTTTGTCTGGACAAGGAGAGAACATGTTTTTCTGCCTTTCACAGAGTGAAATAAAAGGTCTGTTAAAAGTGTGAAAGAAAAAAGATTAAAAAAAACTTTGAAATATGTTCTACAATTAAATAAAAATTATGGAAAAAAGTATCAAATGTGATACCAAAAAGATTTTAAACAACTTAATATACCAAAAATATTTTAGCGCATTTTCTTATCTGAATTTTCTGACTATTTCTTGATGGGTCTCTGGTCACGGCAGTAAAAGCCTTTCAGTCACTCCACTGGGAACTAAACTCCATTTGTTAGGGTTGCCATGGCACCGCGTATTAACCACGACTGCAATTTGTTGCAAGGCAACGTCAGTCATACCCATAAGTTACTATAACCAAAGCCTGACATTTAGACATGTTGTTCTGTTAAACAAACGCCGACTTCTTCACACGATGCTCCACGACGACCTACGAGTGGAGTGGATCCTCCAGAGAGTCATCGCCGGCTTCGGTTTATACAATTGCCCGGAATGTTTGGAAGAACTTCTGAGCCGAGGAGATGGGCAGGAGGAACAGAAGATGATCCGCTACCTGAACCTGGTGTCCGAGGAGGAGTCACCCTCGTGTCTGCTCTTTTTCAAGGCCACAAGAGAGGAAGAAATCGAAGTTAAAATCCCCATCGGTGAGGTGTTGTCGTGTTTGTATATTGTATACTGTACTGACTTGTGATTGGACGACAATAGTTGGTGTGAAGTAGCTAACAACTCACGCTAGTATTTCCTTAATCATCCACACCTGTGCTGTTTGGGCCCTCGGGTTTTATTCGCCATTTTCCTGTTAATGTAACGTTAATTTTTAGCATTTGGTATTCGACGCCATATTTTTATATCTCTGTAAAAGGTGAAAGAAACGATATTATTGTTATAATATTCGTAATTTCTCAAATACACTTTTGGTTATTGTATATTTACAGTAAGAGCAAAAGATAAGGACGTTTCAGATCCTGAAACTAAAACCCCGAGTCAAAGTGAAGCAGAAATAACCTCAGCAGAAGAAGAAGAAGAAGAAGAAATTTGTTATGTAAGAGTATATTTTACCACTATATCTTACTATTTCTCTATTTCCAGTGTCTATGTTTTGGACGGACATGTATTTGCGAATTATTTTAAACGTCACTCTTCTAGTGTATGGCGAACTTAAGGGAATTCAAACATATAAAACATGTTTTTGTTTTTTTATTTCTTTTCAGAGAACTGAAGTTCAGGTGGTTTATCACTTAGAGCTTCATGTTGCAGTGAACAGTTACCCAGAAAGATTCTTGAAATCCACAGTCTTCTACTTTATCAGGAACACAAAAGGTAAGAACTTCTTCATCTTCTTTTCCTTTCAGCTTGTCCCTTTTTTAGCGAATCAATAATTTCCATCTCCCCCTGTCCTCTTTATCTTCTCTTACTCTAACTATCTCAATGTCCTCCCTCACTGCATCCATCAATCTCCTCTTTAGTCTTCCTTAGTCATGAATGAAGTAACCTGTTTAATTGAATCATGTTCAGAGACTATTGTCGAACCAGTGGACATGACTGAGGCCAACATCTTGATGCCCAGGCTCTTTGACATTGGCATGCACAGTGGACACCCTCTCCTAGTGCTGCAGAACAAACTCGCCAACGTAAGAGTAATTCACTTAGATTCAACCTTAAAGATTGGGATAGAACATTATAAGAAAATCAATTTCCAAATTTCTGGTATTTTGTCCATCATTTTCCAGATTTATATACCTATGCTGACAATGCGTCAGTTGAAGGTAACTGGTGGAGGCTATCACAGCCAGGCCACATCTCCTCAGGAGAAGAGCAATGAGGGAGCCGAGGACCAGAGTCCAGTAAAGCCAACAATGAGAATCCCAACTCGTGATGAGCTACTTAACAGAACACACAAGTATTTAGGACTTATCAACACTTCACTGCAGCACCTGCAAATTCAAGGTTTAGATTTACACTTTATTTAAGGATTCTCTAGCAGCTGAGAGAGGAAAAAATATGTGATTTCTTGAAAATCTGAAGATGAATGTCTCTTTTGTAGATGATTTTATCCTGGACATGCCTGTGTTGGACCTGAAACCAGAGGTGGACGTCCTCCTGTCTAATGCAGAGATGATAGAGACACTGGAGCAGTGTATGATGAACTGGCAGACTCAGATTACAATTTTCATAGAGGAGCAGCAAAACAAAAAGCCCCAGGTTTGTAAATTGGGACCAGGACTTTGTTTCCAGCTGTATGACTGAAGGTCAAATGCAGCCACTGTCGACTAAAACTCCTAAAATGTCAATACTCTTATCAATACGATGAAAACCTGCAAAGTGAAACTTCTACTTTCAATTTCCTGCAGGCTCCGGGCCCTATGGCTGAGATTGCTTTTTGGCAGGAGCGAGCATCCATCCTGTGTGCACTGAGCGAGCAGCTGAAGCAGCCCATGGTGAAGAAAATCATGTTGGTGATGACCAAAGCAGATGCAGCCATTGTTCAGACCCTGGAGGGAACAGTTGCTGAACTTAATAAGTACCGTGTTGAGTCAGACGATAATTTACGTTTCCTCAGCACACTGGAAAGACACTTTATGGTGAGCAGCACAGTTGCTGAATGTTGTTTTTGCCATGTGAAATACAGTTGTTTTTTAAGGTCAACTCTCTGTGTGTGAAACGGTTTGTACTTTATTGTATTTCTAACCAATATTCGCCCTAATTCTGCTTCAGAACCTGGCCACCGGATCAAATTTTAGTGTGATTCTGGAGACAATTCCTCCTCTGATGGACAGCCTGCAGATTGTTTGGATAATCTCTCGCCACTATAACACTAATGAGCGGATGCTGCCTCTAATGGAGCAGATCGCCTGGCAGCTGTGTGAACGGGTGTCACAGGTGGTGGACATCAGTACAATATTCAAGTATGTAGAGTTTGTCACGGGGTGTTGGTTCACAGCCTGCAAACAATCTAATTGTTAATCTATTCAAAATCATATTCATCAATTAGTCCAGGTTGATATGTTTGACAGCCCTGCTTTTGCAGAATAGGTTGTTAATTTTTACAACTTGACATGTTTTGTCCTGTGCAGAGAAAAGAGAGAAGTGGCAAAATCCATGGTTCGGGATGCTAAGCAGGTCCTGGACCTGTGGAAGTCTTCCTACTTTGAAGTCCGTGCTGAAATTGAAGAATCGGGACGAGGTGCACGCTGGGAATTTGACCGCAAGAGGCTCTTTGAGCGAACTGATTACATGGCTTCTATCTGCCAGGATCTGTACAATGTTTTGCAAGTCAGTGAAAACTTTTCCAAACATGTTAATCCATAAAAAAAGATCTTGGTCTTTGACTCTTTGAATATTTGTTTGCGTCAGGTTTTAGTGGAGTTCTACAACATTTTTGGACCAGAGCTGAAGGGAGTGACCCGGGACCAGAGGCGCATTGATGAAGTGCTGTGTAGAGTGGACGCTCTAGTTCTGCCCTTTGAGGAGGTTTGTTTTAATCCTTTCGACATGAGTAAGAGGAGCAGCTGGAAAACCATTATGCAGGACTTTGACTCTACAGCTCAGGTCAGTAACCGAGGGTCAGCATTATTAAACAATAAGAACTGAATGGACAGTCCATCCTGTAATTTGGATTCACATTTCCTTTTATTGTTTTTTTTTTTCAGGCTATTGAGGCGGAGGCCATTGGCTTCATTGACCAGTCTTTTAAGACACTGCGTTCCTCCTCTGCTGCCTTTGACATGCTGATGAAATTCAAGCACATTCCCTCCAGAGAAGCCATCGGCAACCATTTGATGAGAAAGTTCAACGACATTCTGGCTCAATATTGCAAAGAGGTATTGTTATTGTGCAAACAACTTCCAGGCCAATTGTTGGCAAAAGTAAAAATCTGACAAATTCCACTCCAGACTCAAAAATTTAAAATAATACATTTCTGACATATTAAAATGTTCTGACTACATGAGGTAGCTAATCATCTTATAAATGTAGTTAGTTGTTAAAAAATAACCCATTCAAAAACAGCGTTGCAGTCTTACCTTATAAAATATCTTTGGATTACTGAGGTAGGAGTGGTATGTGGTGTGTAATTACATAGTCAAATCATTTCTGTCTCTGTCTACAGGTGGACAGCATTAATGAAATATTCCTGACAAACAAGGACAAACCACCTTTGAGTAAAGATGAACCCCCAGTGGCCGGATCAACCCGCTGGGTCCGATCTCTTCTCTACCGCATTAAACAAACAATACTTCCCTTCCTGGAAGTGCCGGAGATGCAGGAGAGTGAAAAATGCAAAGTAGTAAGTGTGTTTTTGTATTTTTTTTTTTTTTTTGGTCATAAAGACTTCTAGTGAGAGACTTTTGTGACATTATACAGGCTAAGGACAAGTATACACAAGTGGCACTGCAGTTCCGAGACTATGAAACACAGAAGTATAAGAACTGGTTGACTGAGACTGAGAACACGCTGCCATTGTTGATGAAAAGAAACCTGCTGGTCACTGAAAACCATGAACACAAGGTAGTTATCACCTGGTGATGTTTCCTGTTTGAAATCAGCTGACCGCTCAGATTCACGTTTTTCTTTTGGTGTTGTTATCGTAGGCAGTCACTCTAAACTCCTCGGCATCTGACAATAAACTGCAGGAGAGGACGCGTTTCCTCGTCAACTTTGCTCCTGAAATCACGGAAATCATATCGGAGACCAACAGCCTCGGATCACTGGGCTACCCTGTTCCAGATGTGGCACAAAATGTTGCGCTACAGAAGCAAAGATTTGTCAAGTAATGTGGTGAAATTAGTTAATGAAGAGTCTAATCTGTAGCCTCGATTTTGATGTCTTTATGATGGCATTTCAGGTATGTTGAAGATCTGACCAACCTTGTTAACAGTTACAACTCTGCCATGGACAGCCTGACCGAACCTAAAGTCATTATGCTGGCTCAACAGATCAGAGTTGTCAAAGAAGTGATGTATTCTGGGTGCAAGAGAATTAACTGGTATTCCCTGGGTATGCTGGAAAAGAAGCTGTTTTTAAAATAGGAACGTTTAATTTAGTATTTGCACCATGTGTGACTTAACATATGTTTTGTGATGATTACAGGAATTCCCAATTTCATCAAACAGGCACTCCAGGACATGTCAAAATTTGAGTCTGTCATTAACCAGATTCAGAAGAACGAAAGTGAAATCGATGCCAAGCTGCACTCCATGATGATGGCTAACTTGCTGAAAGTTCCTACCCCAGATAAATCAAATGAACTGCCAGGTAGATTGATCACTTTTTTATATTTATGAACATAACAATAAACAAAAAAAAAATGTAATAACTAAATGTGTGAATCCCTCAAAGGTCTCAAGGAGTTCTGTGAACGAATTGAACGAGAGAGAGCGAAAACTGTCAACGTGCTAAAGAGGAAGTATGCTGACATTGGATCTCTGATTACTAAGACAGAACATCTGGTCATGGAGACCAGCAGTGGCAAAGCGAAAAGTATGGTGGATTATTACAGCCACTGGGAACGAAAGGTGATGGACTGCCTTGTAAAGATGGTACTGAGGTGAGAATACCATCGTGATGACCATTTCATCCCGAAACCAAGTTTGCGTACAATAACAAAACAACAAAACATCTTAATAAGAACACATACTCTGTATATAACTTATTATAGTTGTATATATTATGCATCAATGTCAGAAAAAACAAATCATTTCATTGCAAAACAGAAAGTTATTAATCAAGGTGTTGTTTAGAGTAAAGTGTTTCATAAAGCATGAAATGACAGTTTACAACAAGGCTACCTGTCAGGTATAGCCATCAGGTCTGAAAGCAAAAAGTTTTAGAATTTTTATTCCCTAGTTCTTTTCACATTGTGGAAATATGTAGAGGCTATCAGTGGTGGCAGGCATAACAACCTGAATAATGGAATTTCCTTAATTGTACCATAATTGGGCAATTGTAGTTTTTTGTTTTTTCAGGTAGAAGTGATGACCATTACGCTATGGAACAGTAATATTAGCATTATACTAACATTAGCACCAATTAAACTCATTACATGTATATCAAAATCTCTTCACCATTATTATGGTTTTTATGATAACTGATTGGGTTCTACTGGAGGTTGCCTGAAACTACAGATGTGGACATTTTGTTTCACTTTATGAACGGTAATTCTCAGTTTGTTTTGGACCCACACTACTTTTACATGTTGTCGTAGGAACCTCCAGTCCTTCAACAGCGCAGTAATGGGAAGTGCTGTGCTGTTCCAAGTGGATGCCATCCTGTCTGCTCCTAAGATTGTGCTGCAGCCCCAGAGTAAAGAGATCTACTGGCTGCTCATGCAGTGTGTCAGAGATTGTGTGGAGAGCACCAAGGTTAGAACAACATGGATACATTAGATACATAAAGGGTATTTGTCGTGACGTTGTGATTGAACTCCTCTCTGCACTGCAGCAATTTGTCCGATGGATGCGTGGCTCCTGCATCGAGTGTCCTCCACAGCAAGTGGGCACAGAGGGGGAAACGGTAACGTTTAGCTTCTACAGCGATGTGTGCCAACATCCTCAGATCAATGAAAGCGCCATGACCATGTCCCAGAACATCCAGCGGCTTCTTCTCTCCGTCGACCGCTATCTGAGTCACTGGAAACGTTATCGGCCCCTTTGGGAGAAGAACAAACTGATAAGCAATGAAAAGTTCGCCGAGAAAAAACCCTCTTGTGTCATGTACGATGATAAACTGCAGTTTCTCTCTCGGATCAATCAGGAGGTTTTGTCTGAACCCCTGTTCAAGACCTTTTACATCCTCCACCTGAACCTGGAACCTCTGCTCCACACTGTGCACAAGACTGTGGAGTCCTACATCATCTCCCTGGGTTCTCTGCTCAATAGGTCAGCCAAAGAGGAGCTCTTCGGCCTAAAGGATGAGCTTATGGTACTAAAGTACTGTGTCTTTTGTTTGCTATGGTGCAGTCTATTTTTATTTAGGGATTTCAAACAACATCACAAAATTTTATCTTTATTGAGATTGATTACATAGAACACGGGTGTCAAACATATGGCCTGTGGACCATAAAGGGTCTGCACAGGTGTTCAATCTGATGCATTATGCAAGAAAACAAAATGTCTTTCCCAATAGGCCTATAACTTATTTGAAAACTAAGGAGAAAACATGTTATTTATAGGTAATGATATTATGACTGTACTGATCCACTTGACATCTAATCAGATTTAATGTGACCACTCAATCAAAAATAATACTAGTTGGTTGCGAATCAAGATTTATCCTGCTTATTGAGATGAATCACAATTTCCAAGAATCACAGCATGGGATCGACTGTTTCTATATTCTTTTGACGGAATGACAAATAACAGTATGAAAATATGTGCTTCACATCTGTTGTTATTTGTGACTAATCCAAATGATCATATTAGTTCAATATAGTATAAATAGTAGTATAATTCAAAATTAAGCTTCACAGGCGTAAAGGGTTTTAGTCATTACATTTTACAAATGAATAACTGTGTTACCATGTTAATTTTGGTAGCCCCCATTTTTATTTATGTTGTCATCTCCCTCTTCTTTTACCAAAGCACCTCTCTGCAAAGCTGAAACAGAGCCCTGCCACATTTGATGATCTGAAGTCCGTTCTTGGCACCATCTCAAACATCAGAGACATGTCTCTGCAAGTGGAGATGAGATACATGGATATAAAAGAAAGATACAGGACTTTGGACATGTATAAGATGAAGGTACTTTGGCACAGTGATGTGAGTTATTCTTTAAAAAAAAACACATGAACTTGAAGGAGCCTGATGTGTTTGTGTACATATTCTTAGGTCGGAGAGGAGGAACTAGAGCTGAATAAAAATATCGACCAGATGTGGAAAGATCTGTTTGAAGAATCCAGACAAGTCGATAAAAGCTTGACGGATATCAAGAAATCCTTCACTGAGGTTGAACGTCAAAATCGTTTCTGCCTGAAATATCAAAAATAGCATTGTTCTTCAATGTTAAACATTTACACACATTTGTCATTTTCCCCCAAAGACCACAAAGGAGAAAATTGAAGAGTTTAGACAGGACGTGTCTATATTTGCTGAGAGCTTCCATATGCGCGGCCCTGGAGCGGTGGGAGATGATTTGGAGAAAGGTGTGTTTCATTTTCACCAGTTCTATTACCTACAGCTTTAATATATTAAGGGATGTTGCAAGTGAGGCATACTTTTCTAAAATTTCCTCTGTGCAGGAATGTCTATTTTGGGCAAATATGAAGCAGATCTTACCAAGATGGTAGCAGAATGGCAGCAACTCTCCAACGCCGAGAAGCTGTTGGACCTGCAGGTCACCGTCTACCCAGATATTATTAACATGCAGAAGGACATGAAGAACCTGAGACTCATTTATGACTTGTACACATCTCAAAAGGTGTAGTTATATTTTATCTGCTCTAAAATCTTCTTAAATTTTTCTTTTTCTGAACATCTGTCTTACATTTGCATTTTATATGTCTTAAAATTATCCAGGATGCAAAGACCAAATGGTCTGAGACCCTGTGGGTGGATTTAAACATCCACCTGCTACAGGAAGGAGCTGAGGGCTTTATCAAAAGCTTCAGGCAGCTGCCCAAAGAAGTCCGGGCGATGCCAGTGGCTTTTTTCCTGGAGGGACGAATGAAAGAGTTCAGGGACTCTCTGCCTCTCCTGCTGGACCTGAAGAATGAAGCCCTGAGAGAACGGTCAGTTTGTAGAAGAGCTGTTTAGTAACTGGAACAGAATGGAGATTAACATATGATACATGGTACATTTCTATTCACAGACACTGGAAGGAACTGATGCAAAGAACCAGGACTTCCTTTGAGATGAACCCCAGCAGTTTCACTCTGGAGAACATGTTTGCTATGGAGTTGAATAAATATGCAAATGTTATAGGAGATATTGTCACCTCTGCTGTTAAAGAGCTTGGCATTGAGAAGGTAATTACAATGGGGGCCCCTAGATACAATTTATTCCAGAACAAAGCTTGTGTATGGATTCACTTGTATTTACTGCAGATTGTACTTTCCTCATTAAAAACCAAGTAATTTGTTCCTGCCCTATTTATTTAAATTAGAATTTCCCCTTATGTAATTATAACAAAAATGAGTATAAACAGTAATATAATAATATATTGATAATATCAATATTATCAAATAATCAAGAAAATTTTATTCTTTCAAAAATAACTGTCAAGGAGGGACAGTGAGCAAGAGAGCATGGCAACTTAAATCCAGATGTTTCCCTGCATCATGAGGAAAATCAGACATATAACTTGGATAACTTGCATGTTGGGGAGCTAATATCTAGATGATCCATTGTATCTGGACCAGTGTGTAAAACGTTGTTCTCCCTGCAGGGAGTGAAAGAGGTGGTGGAGACCTGGGAGAACACCAAGTTCACTGTGCAGCCATACTTCAAGGGCTCTCAGGAACGTGGATCCATACTGGGATTGGTAGATGATATTCTTCTGAATTTGGAAAATGATACCATGAACTTGCAGAGCATGGCAGGAAGCCGTTTCATCGGCCACTTCCTTGGTGTCATACAACAACTGGAAAAAGACCTCTCACTCATCAGTGAGACCATGGAGGTACAACACACCCTGTCTGATTTTACAGAATCCATACATTTAATTACCAGATTCCATTTATTTATTTATTTTTTTGCTCAGGTGTGGTTGCTTGTGCAGCGTAAATGGATGTACCTAGAAAGCATATTCATTGGTGGAGACATCCGCTCACAGCTGCCGGAAGAAGCACAGAAATTTGATACCATTGACAAAAACTTCAAAGAAGTAGGTGTTCATTTGATAACTTGATCGCCCTGTTCCTACAAATGTATGCATTTATAGTTTCGCTCTTTGAACAGGTAATGACCGACACCGTGAGGAACCCCAATGTCAGATGCTGCTGCCTGGCTCCTAACCGACTAACAGAGCTGCAGGTTCTGAGTGATGGTCTGGAGAGGTGTCAGAAGAGTCTGAGTGACTATTTGGATTCCAAACGGAATGGATTCCCTCGCTTCTTTTTTATTTCCGATGATGAACTTCTCAGCATCCTGGGCAGTAGTGACCCCCTGTGTGTCCAAGAGCACATGATCAAAGTACTGTGACAAAATTAATGAAAGATTACACTGTCTAGATTTGTGAAACTTCACCTCTGACTGTTACTGTGCCTTCCTTTCTCCCATCAGATGTACGACAACGTGGCATCTTTGAGGTTTGACATGGAAAGTAATGGGGACACAGTGGCTGGGGCCATGGTTTCTGCTGAGGGTGAGGTAATGGAGTTCAGGAAACCAGTGACAGTGGAGGGCAGAGTGGAGGAGTGGATGACTGGAGTCTTACAGGAGATGAGGAGGACCAACAGACTGATCACCAAGGAGGCCATTTTTCGTTACTGTGACCGGAGCAGGTAGGGGTGTGTGTGTGTCTGTTTCAGCTTCACTGTTTGTGTCATGGCTAAAGCATATTTTATATAATTGTTTGTAAATTGCCTTGGGGCAACGGTTGTTGTGGTTTGGCACTTAAAGTCTAACATCATTACTCCCTCCAATTTAGACCTGGACAACCTAAATTACTAGCTTTGTAATTTGCCTAGTCTTTGGTTTGACATATAGTTAAGACTGACAAACCTCCTGCTTTGCATTAACACATTTCCTTTCATTTCAGTTGTATCCACTACATGCAGCAGACATTCAATGTGCCACATTTTAGGTTTTATCTTGTATGTTTTCTTATATATGTTTTACAACACAGTCACAGTCAACTAATATGGAAGTGACCTGCTGGTTCTTAAAGCTTTTTATAATTGCTTTATCTATGACATCTATAGTTGATATTTCTCCTTGTCCTTATGAAAGTAAACTACACAGGGCTTTGTGTCCCTGTGTTTCTCAGGGTGGACTGGATGCTGCAGTTTCAGGGCATGATGGTGTTGGCGGCCAACCAAGTGTGGTGGACCTGGGAAGTGGAGGACGTCTTTAAAAAGGTGAAGAATGGAGAGAAACATGCACTGAAGGACTACGCTCAGAAAATGCACCAGCAGATTGACGATCTGGTCACACGTATCACACAACCAATGAAGAAGAACGACAGACGAAAGCTAAACACTGTGCTAATCCTGGATGTTCACGCAAGAGACATTGTGGACAGTTTTGTTCTCAACAGGTAGAACCTTTACAGTTTGCTCTGTGTGTCAATATTATGATTGGAGGTACATTTTAATTGTCAATCACGTCTTTTTAGTATTAATGATGCAGGTGAGTTTGAGTGGGAAAGCCAACTCAGATTCTACTGGCTGCAGCAACCAGACGACCTGTTTGTGCGTCAGTGCAGCGCTTCGTTCTCATATGGCTATGAATACATGGGACTGAACGGTCGACTGGTTATAACACCACTTACTGACAGGATCTACCTCACTCTCACACAGGTTTGATTAGGGTTATAATTACAAGATAAGTAGGTAAAATATTCTAGTCTATGTTTTACCTGTGACCTGTTACCTGTTTTTATCCTGTCAACAGGCTCTGTCCATGTACCTGGGTGGAGCTCCAGCAGGACCAGCTGGGACAGGCAAGACAGAGACCACCAAGGACCTGGCCAAAGCTTTAGGCCTGCTCTGTGTAGTTACAAACTGTGGTGAAGGCATGGACTACATGGTAAGAAGGCTTTAGCCGATTAAACAGTCGGTTAAGTAAAGTAAAATTTTATATATATATGGATGCAGTGGTTACAGGCAGGGTTAGATGGAAATTGTTCTCGCTGTGGCAAACCCTGAAAAAAGGGACAAGCTGAAAGGTAATGAAGACAAACATTAACACATTTATCTTAAAAACAGATGAATCATGCAAGGTCTAATTATAAAAACGTGTTTGAAACTATTTTAGCCAACACATAGAAACAATGCAAAGAGTTCTTGAATTAATTGACTTTAACTTGGCATTATTCTTTTTCTTACTAGGGTTACATTCTAACTGGTGGTTGCATTATTCATCTTTCGTGCAAGAGATTGTTTCATGTTTGACAGGAATGCTCAAATAGCTAGATCGGCATTTAGAAAAGGCACAAAGATGTACTTATTTTTTATAAGTGTATTAAAAATCATTTATATTGCATTTACATATGATTTAGATTATAATAAGTTAATATTCTACTAACCAATTAATATTTAAACTGTTATAATTACACAGTTTACAGACAGCTGTTGTTTTTCTCTCCTGCAGGCTGTGGGCAAGATCTTCTCCGGCCTCGCCCAGTGTGGAGCCTGGGGCTGTTTTGATGAGTTTAACCGTATTGATGCCTCAGTGTTGTCAGTGATCTCTTCCCAAATCCAGACCATTCGCAATGCTCTCATACTGCATCTCAAAAGGTTTCATGTAGGTACCTGGTCTAGAGATTTAGGAGATTTGTTGGAAATGAAGAAAATTATAATATAATGCCACTTCATGTGCACATTTTAGTTTGAGGGACAGGAGATCAACCTGGACAGCCGTATGGGGATCTTCATCACCATGAACCCCGGGTATGCGGGTCGCACAGAGCTGCCAGAGTCAGTCAAGGCCCTCTTCAGGCCAGTGGTGGTCATTGTACCGGACCTGCAGCAGATCTGTGAGATCATGCTCTTCTCTGAGGGCTTCCTAATGGCAAAGGTCAGATAATCTTATATATAATGAATAATTCAGCAGACTCACTGCTAAACTCCACTTTTGATTTTCTTACTGTGGAGTTTATCGCTTCAACTTTAGGTCCTGGCAAAGAAGATGACAGTGTTGTATAAACTGGCTCGTGAGCAACTCTCCAAACAGTCTCATTACGACTTTGGCCTGCGAGCCCTGAAGTCTGTGCTGGTGATGGCAGGAGAGCTGAAGAGAGGATCACCAGACCTGAGTGAGGTGCAGAATTCCACCTTTGTACAGCGAAAAGAAAACCTTTCCTGCAATCAGATTTAACACCACATCATTTAGTTTTTAAAGAAGGCTACGCTAAACTGTGCACTTAATAATCCGTGTTAAACTGCTTTTGACAGGACGTGGTGTTAATGCGTGCCCTCAGGGACATGAACCTTCCAAAGTTTGTATTTGAGGACGTGCCTCTCTTCCTGGGACTGATCTCAGACCTGTTCCCTCGGCTGGACTGCCCCCGTGTTCGATATCCCAACTTTAACGATGCAGTGGAGCAGATATTTGAAGAAAACAAATATGTTGTCCTTCTTGACCAGGTGTCACCTGTGTTTACCTCCTCCTCTCCTGTGTTGTTTATATGTGTAAAAAATTTTATAGTGAATATTTTTCTTTTTTCTTCTGACTTTCCCTGGCTTCAGGTGGACAAGGTGGTGCAGCTGTACGAGACTATGATGACCAGACACACCACCATGGTCGTAGGACCAACTGGTGGAGGGAAATCAGTTGTTATTAGAACGTTATGTCAAGCTCAGACCAGGTCTGTATCAGTTAACATCAGGGTTGTCCAAAATATGGCTTGTGGGCTTAAATTAAACAAAGAAAAACACAAACACTTCATGGTAAATAGATTTTGGGATGAAAACCATTTGAACTAAAGTTGGCTTATTGGTAATTATTTGGGTATTGATTGTACTGGTCTGGCTTACTTGAGATCTAATTGGCTAATTGAGTTTGAAACTCTTTATTTACTACATCTATTTGTTTATACTATGATACAGTAATATTGTGAGACTAAATATAACTTCTTTTCATTTTAACCTCAGAATGGGACTTCAAACTAAGATTTACCCTCTGAATCCCAAAGCAATGAGTGTCATTGAACTCTATGGTGTCCTGGACCCTGATACGAGAGACTGGACCGATGGGATTTTCTCCAACATTTTTCGTGACATCAACAAGCCTACTGATAAAGAAGAGAAGAGGTTGGGAAAGTTCATTCTTTTAATTCATTGTGTTTGTCTCACACTGATTCTTTCCCATGAAAAACAACAGAAAATACAGAATCTCTCCTTTCTGCAGATACATCCTGTTTGATGGTGATGTGGATGCTCTATGGGTGGAGAACATGAACTCAGTCATGGATGACAACAAACTCCTCACACTTGCCAACGGAGAACGGATCCGTTTACAGAGTCACTGCGCTCTGCTCTTTGAGGTTTGTGTTTGTTTCAATGGAGAAAAAACTCAGCTTGTCAGAGCAGACTTTTAAGAAGCCTCCACCTTTGCAGGTTGGAGATCTGCAGTTTGCTTCTCCGGCCACCGTTTCCCGCTGTGGGATGGTTTTTGTTGACCCAAAGAACCTGAGATATGCTCCTCACTGGCAGAAATGGCTAAGCAGCAGACCTAAAAATGTTAGGCAACACAACACAATCAGTTTATACTTAACTGTAAAACACCTGTCCAGTACCTTAATAACCACAGAAATGTGTTTGGGTTTTCCAGGAAGGAGAAATTCTCCGCAAACTCTTTGAGAAATACGTGCCCAGCTGTATTGACCTGATTATTGACGGTATTGTCGATGGTAAACAAGGACAGAAGCTGAAGACTGTGGTTCCAAGGACAGATCTAAACATGGTGACTTAAATTCACATTTTAATGTTGACATTTAGTTTTATGATGCCATTAAAAAATGCAGTACATAATTTTGTTTTTTCTTCAGGTGTCTCAGCTTTGCCTGATGTTGGATGCTCTCCTGGAGCCTGACCGCAGCAGAGCAGAAGTACTGGAGTCTCACTTCCTGGAAGCCTTGTACTGCTCACTTGGAGCTTCTTTACTGGAAAATGACAGGATCACATTTGATGAACATGTTAAGAGACTTTCTTGTTTGACTGTACTGTATGAAGAGAAACTCCTGGCCGGTCCTGCCGAGATACCAGGTGAAGTATTTAATATTTGAATGCTCATTTCTATAGAGCCAATTTGTCGTGCAGCAAGTAAATCCCTTGCTTGCTGGTTTAGTTTAAACGTGAACCCAGACCTGTTCTCTGCTGGGATTGACTCCAGCCAATGTTGAGACTGTGCACCTACCAATGCTTGGATTGGAAGATGTTTGACTCTCATATTTGACTTCTCATATTCGTTTTAAAGTTGTATTTAGACTAAATTATTATCCTAAATATTATAATATTACCCTGATGATAAGGTCACAAATATGTAATACATATTTGTTGTATTTTACCAGGATATCTACCAACCCTGTATGATTTCCACTTTGATGGCACAGAAGAGAAGTGGGTTCCCTGGAGTTCCTTGGTCACAAAGTATATTCACAACCCTGAAAAGAAGTTTTCCGATATTCTTGGTAAACTCACTCTTCAAGTTGGAATGGAAAAAGTTGGTATATTGTGAAAAGTGTAATATTTTTTGCCTCAATTGTTGTTTTAGTGCCTACTATCGACACTACAAGAGCCACTTGGATCCTGGAGCAGATGGTAAAGATCAAGCAGCCGGTGCTCCTGGTCGGAGAGTCTGGAACTTCCAAGACAGCTACCATTCACGACTTTTTAAAGAACCTCAACACAGATAAAACAGTAAGGAAACAGTCAAACATTTCTTTACTTGTCTGTTGAATACCTAAATATTTATTTTTGGATTTCTAGATCACTCTGATCATGAACTTCTCCTCCCGAACCACATCAATGGACGTGCAAAGGAACCTGGAGGCCAATGTTGAGAAAAGGACCAAGGAGATCTACGGACCTACAATGGGAAAGAGATTATTGATCTTTATGGATGACATGAATATGCCAAAGGTACTTTTGTGTTCTCCAGTACGTTTTCCCCTGACCAACCGAAAACATTTAGGATTAACTCAAATGTTCAATCACAATCCCAGTTAATCAAATGGTTGTATGACTTTTAAAGTTGCTTTTTGATGGACTGATGAATTGTGCATGAAATTGAATGAATGAAAAAAAAAAAACAAGATGCCTTCTATGCATTCAGATGGATCATTACAACACCCAGCAGCCTATCGCACTCCTAAAGCTGCTCCTGGACCGAGGTGGAATTTATGACAGAGGAAAAGAGCTCAACTACAAAATTCTGAAAGACCTCGGCTTCATCGCTGCTATGGGAAAGGCAGGAGGTGGGAGGAACGAGGTGGACCCTCGTTTCATCTCCTTATTCAGTGTCTTTAACATGGCCTTCCCTTCAGTGGAGTCACTGCACCTAATCTATACCTCCATTATAAAAGGTCACACCAGTGTGAGTATCAATGCATCTTTCTTTTCCCTTTATTTTACAATCCAAGTTTTCAAAAATGACAATGTAATAAATTAATTTCTCTGGATTTTTTCAGTCTTTTGAGGATGCCATCCAGAAGGTTTGCGACAAACTCACTTTCTGTACACTGGAGCTCTACAATAACATCATCAAAGACCTGCCACCAACTCCTTCCAAGTTCCACTACATCTTTAACCTTAGGGACTTATCAAGAGTCTACAACGGACTCACCCTCACCAAAGCAGATCGGTCTCTGCCAGCAATGATCACATTTTTGTTTCATTATCTGACTTTCTTTATTTTAACCTGATTCTCTTCTGCAGGTTTTTAACTGTGACTCAGTTTGTACGAGTTTGGAGAAATGAGTGTCTGAGAATCTTCCATGACAGACTGATTGATGAGACAGACAAAGACTTGGTAATTAATTTCAACAAACACCATAAATGAGTTTGAAATGTGTATAATATTTGCACATTTATATTATTCATACAGTGCTTTAATGTGTTTACTTATTCTTCAGGTTCAAGACCACATCAAGAACCTGGTTGTGGAGCATTTTAACTCAGACATGGATTCAGTTCTCCGAGACCCCATTCTTTTTGGAGATTACAGGAATGCCCTCAGCGAGAGCGAACCCAGAGTCTATGAGGACATGCAGGACTACGAGGCTTCAAAAGCTCTTTTCCAGGTTGAAACCTCATAAATACACTGCTTTCAACATCCCTCATATTTATGATTCCGTTTATGTTCTTTAGCAGTAACCGGCAGAGATGAGATTGGTTCTGAGGTTATATAGCTGTGTTTTTATCACTCCAGGAAATTCTTGAAGAATTCAACGAGACAAAGACACAGATGAACTTAGTGTTGTTTGATGATGCTTTGGAACATCTGACCCGGGTTCACCGCATCATCCGTGTGGATCGTGGCCATGCACTGCTGGTTGGGGTTGGTGGCTCTGGCAAGCAGTCACTCACAAGGCTGGCTGCCTTCACCGCTGGATATGAGGTTTTGTTAAACACCTTGAGATCAGTAGATGATTAGGAAAATTAATGTTTTATTCATGTAGTGTAGATATCCGTACAAAGTTTGAATTGGTCTTATAAACTAGACAACCATATTAATGTTAAAGGTATTTTTCCAGATGTTTGAAATCACACTAAGCCGGGGATATAATGAGTCAAACCTGCGTGAAGATTTGAGGGCTCTGTACTTGAAGCTGGGTATTGAGAATAAGAAGATTGTGTTCCTCTTCACTGATGGCCATGTTGCTGAGGAAGGCTTCTTGGAACTCATTAATAACATGCTCACTTCAGGTTTGATTCCCCCCCTCCTCCCTTTAAATAGACACACCTAAGAGTGTAGCTAGTTCTTAATATTGACAAATGAAAGTGTTCTCGTTTCAAAGGTATCGTTCCTGCCTTGTTCCCTGATGATGAGAAGGAATCCATTGTTAACCAGCTCCGTGAAGAAGCGTCAAAAAATGGAGCTGGTCTTTCTAAAGACAGTGTGTGGCAGCACTTTGTGAACAAGAGTGCCAACAATCTGCACATTGTTTTGGGAATGTCTCCAGTGGGAGAGACTCTGAGGTCACGCTGTAGGAACTTCCCAGGTAAAATAAACCCCATCACAACTGGCTAACCATATACTACGGTCTTAGTATTGCAGTATGTTATTTAGATCTGGAGAGTAATTAGTGGTACGCACTGTTACTTTAAAGAAATTTTTTTTTTCAATCTAAAACACTAAGACTTATTGCCAAAGTGAACAAGGTTTTGATATGTGTTAGTAGTAATCTGTAGAAAATAAAGAAATATGATCTGTATAAATGTTGAAGTGTCTGTGCGTCCTATTGTTCCCAGGACTGATGAACAACACAGTGATAGACTGGTTCCTTCCATGGCCTCCACAGGCTTTACTTGCAGTGGCCCAGTCTTTCCTGGGTGATTATTATGATTTTTAAATTAATATTTTTTATGAAGCTGCAAAAAACATACCCAGCTGGAATAAAAATTGTCTCACTTTCAGGTGAAAGTCCCATGATTCCCGAGGCCCACTCTGCACATGTGATATCTCACGTTTGCATGGTCCACACCTCTGTGGGCGACTACAGCGAATTGTTCCAACAGAAACTCAGACGCAGTAACTATGTCACTCCAAAGAACTACTTGGATTTCATCAATACCTACTCTAAACTCTTGGAGGAGAAAGACCAGAATATCCTGGGTGAGAAGAGCCTGAGTAAATGTGCTGATGTGAAGGATTGTGTTTTGGTAACTGGTTCTGTCGTGTTGCAGCACAGTGCAAGCATTTGGATGGAGGTTTAGACAAGCTGAAGGAGGCCAGTGTGCAGCTGGCTGAGCTGAATGTGAAGCTAGCTGAGCAGAAGGTGGTTCTGGCCGAAAAGTCAGCAGCCTGTGAAACTCTACTTGATGAGATAGCTGCCAACACTACCGTGGGTCAGTGGGTCAACTTTTTCAATTGACTGAGTGAGCCAGTTTACAAACACAAAGGTAAACACAGGTGTGACCTGTCAGTCACCTACTTTTTAATCCTCTTTTGGTACAGCCGAAGAGAAGAAGACACTGGCAGAAGATAAGGCAGCAGAGATTGAGGAGCAAAATAAAGTGATTGCTGTGGAGAAGCGTGAAGCAGAAAGTTCCCTGGCTGAGGCTCTGCCTGCATTAGAGGCCGCTCGCAATGCTCTACAAGACCTGGAAAAATCAGATGTCACTGAGATCAGGTACCTGGTCGACAGAGTAGGTTTTATTTTTGTAGCTGAAATAATTATATGATTCAGAGAAATGCATCATTTGCAATATATTATGTTTCCAGATTAGTATTGTAACATATTGTTTTTTTCTTGTAAAATATTTTTACATATTCAACTGCCTTATTTTTTGTATTTATCTGTCTCTACCCTGTCTTCCTAAAAAGGTCTTTTGCCAAACCTCCGAAACAAGTGCAGGTGGTCTGTGAGTGTATCCTGGTTCTGCGTGGACACAAGGAGATCAGCTGGCAGTCCGCCAAAGGTATGATGTCAGAGGCCAACTTCCTGCGCTCACTGATGGAGATGGACTGCGACGGTATAAGTAACAACCAGGTCAGAACTGTCAAAGGTGAGTCAGCGCCCTGATAGTAGAACAAAACACTTTGTGTACAGGAGTGTATATCCTAGAGATTAATGTGTTGGCCATGTTGGTTTTCTTGGCTGTTTATCTTGAATAGGTTTCCTGAAGAGCCTCCAGACGAGCCTGGAAGAGATGCAGGCCATCAGTAAAGCTGGATCGGGAATGCTCAAGTTTGTCGAGGCTATTATTGGTTACTGTGATGTTGCCAAGGAGATAAAGCCCAAGAGGGAAAAGGTAATGTGAGATCAAAGAGGAATACCAAAGACACATGGACCAAGAGTAAAGAATCACACTCTGGTTATTTCTTTAGGTGGCACGATTGGAGAAGAACTTCTTCCAGAGTAAGAAGGAGCTGGAGCTCATTCAGGGTGAACTTAGTGACATTCAGATGGAGCTCCATGCCCTGGGGGAGAAATACCAGGCTGCCATCACTGAGAAACAGCAGCTTCAGGAGGAGGCAGAGATCATGGAAAGGAGACTGATCGCTGCGGACAAACTTATCTCAGGACTCAGCTCCGAGAATGAACGGTGACATATTCATGTGAAGCATTGTCAATGTAACAATGTCCTGTTGTTTCATTCTTCGCTTGGTGTTTTTACTTGCATATCTGTGTGTAAAACATAGAAGCTGTTTAATTATAAATAAAATCATTTCATCATATTTTAGAGATACAGGGATTACAGCCAATGACCTATGGCTAATAATGCGAAGTGGTAACTCATCATTTTTCAAAGGGCAGCATTCTTATGAATAATTTCATCTCTATACACTGTCATTTCTTGTACATAATCTGCCTATTACTAACTGATTTCTCGGCTCAGGTGGACACTAGATTTGGAGGAGTTGAAGCAGAGGCGCGTGCGTCTCCTTGGTGACTGTCTGATCTCTGCCGCGTTCTTGAGTTATGAAGGAGCCTTCAGCTGGGACTTCAGGAACGATATGATCTACCAAATATGGATCAAGGATGTGCAAGAGAGGGGCATCCCCTTGAGTCAGCCCTTTAAGGTGGAGACTCTTCTGACTGACGAAGTAGAAATCAGCAGGTGAGAAGGACCAAGAAAATCAATTTTGTCTTGGTTTAATTGTTTAAAAATCAAGATACAAATTACATACTGTTGATATCGATAAAAAGGGTTCTTTGATTTTTATTTTCTCCTTGTAGATGGGGCTCAGAGGGTTTGCCACCAGATGAGCTGTCCGTCCAAAATGGAATCCTCACCACCAGGGGAAGCCGGTTCCCTCTGTGTATTGATCCCCAGCAGCAAGCTCTCAACTGGATAAAGAAGAAAGAAGAAAACAACAACCTGAAGGTAGAAAGATGACACACCATCCAAATGATGTTTTTCCATAACTCTGGAGTCCCTGCTGACATGATTATCCCCTGCCTTCAGATCTCATCGTTCAATGATCCAGACTTTTTGAAGCAGCTGGAGATGGCCATCAAATACGGTTTTCCATTCCTGTTCCAAGATGTGGATGAGTACATTGACCCTGTGATCGACAATGTTCTAGAGAAGAACGTTAAAGGAGAGCCCGGTCGACAGGTCATCAGACTGGGTGACAAGGAGGTGGACTACGATCCCAACTTTAAATTGTATCTAAACACCAAGCTGGCGAATCCTCAATATTCTCCATCAGTTTTTGGAAAAGCCATGGTCATCAACTACACTGGTGAGATCTTTTTGCATTCACATGTTATGTAAAAAAAAAAGAATTTAGATTTTTTTTTCTCAATTTTGTATTTCAACAGTTACTCTAAAAGGTCTGGAGGACCAGCTGCTGAGTGTCATCATGGGTTTCGAGAAAAAAGAACTCGAGGAACAGCGTGAGCGTTTGATCCAAGAGACAAGCAACAACAAAAAACTTCTGAAAAACCTTGGGGACTCTCTGCTCAGAGAGTTGGCCACTTCTACAGGCAACATCCTGGACAACACAGAGCTGGTTCACACCCTGGAAGAAACCAAGTCCAAAGCCAGCGAGGTCAGTTTGGCCTCAGCGACAGTGACTTGAGGACCAGCTGTTTCACTGACATCAGTTTTTCCCTGTGTTTAACACTTTGATAACCAGGTGTTTGAGAAGCTTCGCTTGGCCGAACAGACAGCCACAGACATCGACAAACTCAGAGACGGTTATCGGCCTGCAGCCAAGCGTGGCGCAATTCTCTTCTTTGTTCTGACGGAAATGTCTCTGGTGAACAGTATGTACCAGTACTCTCTGGCCTCCTACCTGGAAGTGTTTGACTTTTCACTGCGTAAATCGCTGCCCGACCCTGATCTTTCACAAAGACTTCAGAACATCATCAACACGCTGACATACAGCGTTTACAACTACGGCTGCACAGGTGAAAATACGGAAATAATGATTATTCATTTAATTAGATAACATTTGTTTGACCTAGTCTACCTTTTTATCCTCAGGTTTGTTTGAGAGACACAAACTACTCTTTTCTTTCAACATGACCATCAAAATCGAGCAGGCAGAAGAACGAGTCTTCCAAGAAGAGCTGGAGTTCTTCATTAAAGGTGAGATTTCCACAGACACCTAAATCTGAGACAAAGACACCAGTGAATGCATAAGCAGACAATGTTTGAGGCTCATGTTTTTCCACCTCATGTGTGAAGGAAATCTATCCCTGGAAAAGAGCAGGCGCACAAAACCATGTGACTGGCTCCCAGATCAGGGCTGGGAAGACATAGTGAAACTGGCAGAGCGCTTTCCTGAGCAGTGTGGCTCCCTGCCTGATGACGTGGAGAAAAACTCAACTGACTGGAAAGCTGTGAGTGATCCCGGCCGTGAAACTCTCCCTCCATTCGTATTTATTTGATCTGTTAACTCTGTTGCAATCTGACTCTTGTCGTCTCAGTGGTATGACCTAGATAATCCAGAGGAGGCACTGGTCCCTATGAAATATGAGGAGAACTTGTCCACTTTTCAGAAGCTTTTGTTGCTGCGCTGCTTTCGTGTCGATAGAGTCTGTCGAGCTGTGACTGACTATGTCACTGTCACCATGGGAGAGAAGTAACTCAATTTATTTTTTTAGGATAGTCATTGGTTTAGAATAGCCCTGGGCCTAAACCAAAAATCTGCCAGAAACTAAAACTTTTGGTACAACACCTGTTCTTTTTCTGCTTAGATATGTTCAACCCCCAGTGATCAGCTTCGATGCAATTTATGAACAGAGCACACCTTCCTCCCCCATCATCTTCATCCTAAGTCCTGGCTCTGACCCTGCCAGTGACCTCATGAAATTAGCCGATAAGTCAGGGTTTGGGGGCAGCAAGTTCAAGTTCTTGGCCATGGGTCAAGGCCAAGAGAAGGCAAGGAGCACCTCTTCAGCAACACCTACATGTACTGTAAAAATGACAAAATAATAACCTGTCTTCTGCCTCTGTAACAAAGGTGGCGCTGCAGCTGCTTGAGAGTGCAGTGGCCCGCGGACAGTGGCTGATGCTACAGAACTGCCACTTGCTAGTTAAATGGCTGAAGGAGCTGGAGAAGTCACTAGAGAGGATCACCAAGCCCAATCCCAACTTCCGCTTGTGGATCACCACCAATCCAATCAAAAACTTCCCCATCGGCATCCTGCAAAAATCACTGAAGGTTGCATATCTTAGATGTGTTTTTTCAAAGGGTTTTGGAGAACTGTCTTTATTTTGTTTTACATGTGATGTAATATTGGCCGCAGGTAGTGACAGAGCCCCCCAATGGACTCAAGCTCAACATGCGGGCAACATACTCAAAAATCTCCCAGGAGACTTTGAGCAAGTGTCCTCACCCTGCCTTCTGTAGTCTGGTGTATGTGCTGGCCTTCTTCCACGCGGTGGTGCAAGAGAGACGAAAGTACGGCAAGATTGGCTGGAATGTTCCTTATGACTTCAACGAGTCGGATTTCATGGTAAGCAGCATGAAAACATTAAAAATAAAACGATGTTTGTTTTTTTTAAATCTAATTTAACTTCTATATATGTTTTTGTGCTTTAGGTCTGTCTTGAGATCCTCAATACCTACCTGACCAAATCTCACATGCAGCGAGACGGTGACATTCCCTGGGGGAGTCTAAAATATCTAATTGGGGAGGTATGGCTAAATGTATGATGCCTAAGTAAACCTTATATAATTGGGCACTGTTGTAACTGTTCAATTTACACAAGGTGATGTACGGTGGACGAGCCATCGACAGCTTCGACCGCAGGGTCCTGAACATCTACATGGACGAGTACTTTGGAGATTTTCTTTTTTACAACTTCAGGCAGTTTCACTTCTTTAAGAACAAAGATGTTGACTACAGGATTCCTCCAAATGGGCCCAAGGAAGTTTATGTTGGTCTGTTGTGATTTTTATTCGATATTATTTAACCTTGGTATTATCAGATTTGATACATTATAAAATCCTTTCAAATTTACTCCTTTAGATGAGATCAACAGCCTGCCCTTGGCAAATACACCTGAGGTGTACGGTCTTCATTCCAATGCAGAAATAGGTTATTACACACAAGCAGCTAAAGACATGTGGAGTCACCTGATAGAGCTGCAGCCTCAGACAGGTAGGTCAGACATGAGAGCTTATTTATTTCTCTATTTTAATAAATGCTCACTGAGAGTCTGCAGGTAATATTCCACCTCTGTCCTTGGCAGTAATAATTATCCTACCTTTTGAGACGACTGCTTCTTCCTCTCCTGTCTTCAAACACTGTCCTTTGCCACAGGTGAATCTGGTGGAAGCGTCAGCAGGGATCACTATATCAGCCAGGTGGCTCAGGACATTCACAACAAGCTGCCAAAGTTATTTGACATGGATGTGATCCGTAAGCGGTTTGGCTCAGACATTTCCCCCACATCGGTGGTTCTGCTTCAGGAGCTGGAACGCTTCAACAAGCTGGTGGTCAGAATGCAGCGCTCTCTAGCAGAGCTGCAGAGGGTGAGACACAACAAACAAAAACTAGATTTGTCTCTTTGCCCCAATCTAGACTGGATCTACCATTGCTCTGATGTGCAGGCCCTGGCTGGGGAGGTGGGCATGAGCAGTGAGTTGGATGAGGTTGCCCGAGCCCTCTATAATGGTCACATACCTGCCATCTGGAAGAAGTTGGCACCTGATACACTCAAGTCACTGGGCAACTGGATGAGTCACTTCAAGAGACGACACCAACAATACAACTGTTGGGTGAGAAAATAAACCATTACCTTAATTAACCGACAAGATTTTTTATCTGATGATGAAAACCTAATAACACATTTCCTGGGAACATGTGACCAACAAAACTGAATGTGACTATGGCAACCTTTTTTTATTTCATCTTTTACAACATCCATAAATCTGAGAGGTCTTCCACCCTTATCCCTTGTCCATTACATCTCCCCTAAACCCTGCGGCTCCACCCAACTCTGCTTTCTAACCCTTTCAATGCTGGTCACTCCCAGGTTTAATCTCAGCATCTTCATCCAACTTTTTGTTTGTTTAACTGAGACATTATTTATGCCCCATCGACACAGCAGATCTCACTTCCACCATATAAATTCTGATTTGAACTGTGCTGCTGTTCTTCTTTAACAACTCAACTCCTGACACTCATCTCCATTTACGTCCATTCCAAAGGTTTGTACCTCAAATGTGATTTTTCAATTTATATGTAACAGGTGAAAATAAGGAGAAGGTCAACGTGGAACTGAAATAACAATTTCACAATAACTGAGACAAGGACAGGGTTTGTGCCACAGGACAACAAAAGGCAGAATTCTACACAATGGCTTCAAATAGCTTTTGTGGCCGTTAAGCAATAGGTTTTGACTTCTTTGGTTGCAGTCTCTGCTCTTTCCTTGTAAGAAACATGCACAACAATGTTAAACAGTGACCAGAGACACTAGAACTTCCCAAGGACCCTATATATTGACACTAGGCAAGACTGGTGTGGTAAGTATTTTAAGTAAGCAAAACACAAGACAGACAGTGCAATTTCTCCAGTGTAAACACTAACCTTTAACTTAGCATGTAATGTATTTGTATATATTTCTATGTACATATTTGCTTACAATATTTGTGTAAAACTTAAATCTCCATTTTCCTCTCCTTACGTCTATCTGACTATCTGTTAATCAGGTGGATAAAGGAGAACCAAAGGTAATGTGGCTCTCAGGACTTCACATCCCAGAATCCTATCTCACTGCCCTGGTCCAGGCTGCATGCAGGAAAAATGGCTGGCCTCTGGATCTTTCCACACTGTACACACAGGTGACCCAGTACCAAAGTGAAGAGGACGTCACTGACAAACCTGGACAAGGTAAAAGAACATTTCCAAATACATCTCCACCATTATGGATGATGAAATGGAATAGTTGTGTTCCTCTGGTAATTTGGTAAATGTTGCAGGCTGTAATGTGTCGGGCCTGTACCTGGAGGGAGCAGACTGGGACATGGAGAAGAGCTGCTTAGTGAGGAGTAAACCGAAAAGTCTGCTCACTGAGATGCCAGTTCTCAGGGTCATACCCATCGAGGCGCGGCACCTGACGCTACAGGTGAGATGCTCACACACACACACTTATCACACCTGTGTATGTGTTGTATTTTTTTTTAACAATAGTGTCTTTTGTTTTGTCACTTGTGCAACAGAACACACTGCGTACACCAGTGTACACCACCTCTTTACGGAGAAATGCCATGGGTGTGGGTCTGGTGTTTGAGGCAGATCTTTTCACCACTATGCACATCTCACACTGGGTTCTTCAAGGAGTTTGTTTACTGCTCAATGCTGACTGAACACAACACTTTGTCTCCATGACATTATCGCTGAGTCTTACATGCAACAAACATTTATTCCCAGAATGGACTGAAAATTGGAAAAACAGGGACAACCTTTTCCATCTCATCCTGTCCTGTGTCCTCAACTCTAACTCCAACTACACCCATGTCCTCTCACATCCATTTCATCCATCCATCAATCTCCTCTCCGTCTCTTACCTGGTAGCTTCATCTCTAGCATTCTTCTGACCACTGTCCCTCCTCTGAACATGTCCAAACCATCTCATTCTGGCTCCTCAAGCTTTTTCTGCAAACCTTCCTGTCTGTGTTGTCCCTCTAATCAACTCATTCCAGATCCTGTCCATCCTTGTCTCTCCTAAAGAGAACCTCAGCATCTTTAACTCCTCCACCTCCAGCTCTGTCTGCTGTCTTCTACCTGTTCCTAGTGTCTCTAATCCATCCATCATGGCTAGTCTCACAACTGTCCTGTAAACCTTTCCCTTCACATTAACTCCATCACAAATTCCTCCTGACACATTTACATAAATGTCATTGTGCTAGAAACATTTAAATGTTTAAACCATTGTGTGCTTGCTGATCACTAAGACTGTTTTTTTTCAATTATGTCTGGATCTTTTGTGTGTGTTTTTAATACCTGTATAATTGCTGCATATATATATATATATGTACTGTTTCAAATGAGATTATGTGAATAAAGGTAATAAAATAAAGGGTAAAGTACAAAAAAATTAAGACATTTTAGTATTGTTTCTAAAACTTTATATACTTTATATATACAAAAAAAACAAAACTGAACTGAGAGATTTTTAAAAAATAATGTCTACAGTGCTACACTAGATGGCAGCACACAGCAGCACAGGGTTCAAATCATGAACAGACTACACAGGCAGTTCTCTGATGTGGGACAGAGTCAGTAATCTTTGACTGTATCATTGTTTTCCAGTTCTAACAGATCTCTGTTGTTTGTGGATGGATAAACGTTTCCAGCCAAAATATAATATACCATTTTTCTGTTTTTCTATAGTTACTTTGTGTGCAGAAGACAGAACAATGGGTGAACATTTCAGCAGAGGTTGCTGGAGGAACAAAAGCTTCTGAACAAAGTGGAAAAGGCAACATCAAACCAAAGTTGCTAAAGTTTTCCAAGTATCTTTTTCAGCTTCTCCCAGCAGTATTGTTCCATGAGCAGTGTAATGTTCACAGTTAACAAACAGATCTGGTGCAGCACTGACACTGACTAACAGAGGCTGCTGAGGTCAGCATCTTAACAATACCTCCTCAGAGCAGGGGAATAAGTAGGACAAGGATGTGACTTATGAGGCTGCAGAGAAAATTGGGGTGAAATGATCATCCAGGAAAACAACCAGGAACAAGAATAGGTTTTTAATTCATACGTCTAAACACAAATCTCCTCATATGAAGACAAGGTCATGCTTCCCTTTCCTCTGAATGGCTGAGGGTGAAGGCCGTGGTGCAGCTGTAAAAGCTCTGGACCATCATAAAGAGGGAAGTTTTATGAGGAAAACACAGCAGGAGGGAAGAGTGTTATTTAAGTAACCCGCACTTTACTTTCACTTTATACGATTGTCACAAAACAGAGGACAAAACAGTGATTTTTGTCTGCAGAGCAGAGGAGAAGAGGAATTACAGAAGCAGGAAAACCACTCAATAGGACAAAAAAGGAGATATGAAAAAATCCTCTGAGTGGAACCAGCCCCCTTCTCCCCTCAGAGGTCAAATTATTTTCAGCTGCTTGTGGGATTTACATCAACCCTCCACTGCCCCAGTTCCTGCTCTGCACCGGTGCCTGCTCGGAGCTGCCTTGTAAAATGCCAACAGCGTACCCTGAAACCAAAACTCTGGCACATCATTTTCCTTCCCCCGACAATCCTTGAGTTTCCGTTTGTTGTGATTAAGAGCAGGTGGGTTCGCTCACTCACTCAGTCCTGTTCAACAGCAGTCGAGGTGCACGTCGTCTGTATCCTGTGAGTGGTGCAGGACAAGCACTTAGTGCCAGTCCCAATGCTGCAGTGAGGGCGTCAAAGTGTTCACGCCATCTCTCATCAGCTGACAGCTCCAGCCGCACTGCCTTCCACCACACATGTTGCATTAAAAGTCTGCAGCTGGTGAGAGTGTGGAGGTGCACTCAGACTCAGACAGATGCATATACATGTGGTGCCTTATTTTAGGTTCCTCTGCCAGGTGCTTGGTTTGGACCAGAACCACAGTCGCTCTGTGGTGGAAGGATAACACAAAAAAAAAAACCTGTAGAATATTCAAGAGCTTTTTGACAAATGATAGATGTACAGAAAGGTATGGAGGAAGTCGAAGGCCAAATATCTTAAAAAGTCTTTGCGTGATCACGGGGTGTAGTACACTAGAGCCAATCCCAATGAGCTGTAACAATATTTTAGTGTCATACAGCTGATCATATACACAAGTGAAGACTCTAAGCCAGGCATGTCCAAACTGTTCTACAAGGGCCACTGTGGCTGCTGGGTTTTGTTCCAACCTAGCAGTAGCACACCTGAGTTGGGAATTTCAATCAACTGATCTCAGTCATCAGACAGCTGATTGGTCAAACTATGTGATTGGGTTGGGCGGAACAAAAACCAGTAGCCACACCGGCCCTATGTGGAACAGTTTGGACATGCCTGCTCTAAGCCAATGAGTCTTCACTGGCTCAGAGTCAATGAAGACTCATTGACTCTAAGCCAATGACTCTTGCAACCCACCTCAGGGAAATAATGCTCTCAGCATTTTTTTTTTTGTTCTTCTGTTAACTAGGAGTTCACAGTCATTTTGCTGGTTCAGTTACTGTTTATCGTTGTTTTAAAATGTTCAATAGTGGTCAATAATTTAGGCATCATGTCTACTGACTTGATTCACAAGGGCTTGTGACTATAAAACAGAGGTCCTCAGAAAAACAGTTAGGGAAACACTGGGTTAGATCAGAGATAACCAACCACAGACATCATCAGGTGTACCATGGGTCATGGTCTTATTTGACATAATTTGTCTGAAAACCTATCTCTGTGTGTTTACACATCTGGCTCTGTCTCATCTGTCAAATTAAAATACTTGACGTCTGTGCTGTCAGACAACAAGCTGTTTTTAGCAGATTCCACATTGGCTTGGAGTCTTCACTTCACTGGAATAACATTCATTTGGGTTTAATCTTCATCAGTGCAGGCCTGAAATTAATCTTTTTTCACTGCTTTGATGTATTTGTCCTGTTTTTTTTATATCCACCAGTTTAAAATGCAACCTTAAATGTCCTTTATTTTAATGTATCTTCACTTTTGCTTCCTGTTCTTGTCTTATTTATATATCAAGGTTGTCAAAAATACAGCCCGTGGGCCAAAAATGGACCACTATGGTGTTTAGTCTGGCCTGCTTGAGGAATTTTAAAAGTAGAAAAAAAATCATTAGTGGTTTATTTTCATTTTTGTATTTATATATCTTCATCCTCTTATCAGTTACCAGGTCTCAGGGGCAGCTATCTCCACAACTGCAACCCAAATCACACCGCACCAGCTTCCCTGTGTGTGGGTAACACACATGAAGTTAACCACTGGGCTACCACTGTTGCCCTTTTGTAAAATTATATTTCTTTTAAGTGGACTTGGTTCTGCAAGGTTCTAATCTACTGGTTGTCAGGTTGCCACTGAGGTGCTCCGATCATAGCACCCTTATGACCCACATAACTTCCAGTGGACTCACTACCCATAGGAAGGCCCACAGTACGGAGCAGTGTGATTTTGGAGTCACTGGTGGAGACTGCTGCCCTTGTGACCTGGCAATGGATGAAAATTCTATTGTTTTAAGTTAAAAATTAATCTCGAATGCACTTGTACTTTTTCCATGAAAACAAATGGGAAAAACATATTGTCCCTTGTAAGAGAATAAGTTTGACACTCCTGAGTTGTATGGATTGACATGTTTGGAATAATCTGCTCATCCTAATGTTGATGTGTTCTTCAACAAACAGGAACAGATCCAGTCATTTCATAGGAACTCGTGTGCCGCAGCAGAAGCAGCACTTCATAACTTACTCCTCCAGGACGTGTGTAATGTTCCGTCGCCCTCAGCATCCATTGTCCTGTGTGAGGAGTGTTGAAGGGGGCAGGGTGAACAGCCCATCAGCAGGGGAGTAGAGTATAAAAGTGCTGTCATGCCCGCTGCTGCTGCTGCTGCTGCTGTGAGCCTCTGCTCTGTGCGCTCTCTCAGACTGGAGTGAGTCGAGCTCACAGAGACAGGACAACAGCCCGCGCTGCTACTGACACCGTGTTCACGGTCCGGCTCCAGACTGTTGAAGCCGTGTCACCCTCAGAGACAAACCAGGACTGGCAGTCCTCTTCAGCTGACTTGAGGTTTCAATAAAAGCGCTTTTACGCACAGACCTGAGTGCCAGAAAGTTCCAGAGACGTGCGCGTTTGCAGTTCAGTAAATAGGATGCGTGCCTTCTTCTTCTTCTTCTGCCGAAAACCAGCTGCTGTTTGACACATTCCCTCCTCCCAGAGCAGGAGCTTCCACCGGAAAGTTGGACTCATTCGAAACTTTTTTTTGGCCCTACTGTTGATGCCACGGAAATGGGACCGCGCCAACGGGAGAGCGTGTCCGCGCCGTGCAGGAAAAGTTTGCTTTGGACCGCGCTGCTCCTCTGGCTCAGTGCGCTGGTGGACGGGACCTGGAAGACGGGACTGTATAAGCCTCACTACTCAGCCGGGACTCAGGCTGCAGCCTCTCACTCCGCCGTCTACCAGAAAAGGTAAGAACAGTATCACAGAAGTACACGCACATTTACATCCGAAAAAGTAAGGAAAACAAACAACCAAAGAACTAGAATAATGAGAAACTGTTTGTTTTTGTCTGAATCTTCACTATAAATGTTTACATGCGTCAGCACTTACTTCACAGTAAGAATTCATCTCCAAATGATGACTTATTTTGTGTAAATAAGTTTAAATCGTGTCTCCCCTCCTCTGGTGCAACTTCACTAAGTATTTCTAAGTTTGTGGACAAAACAGACCCTTCTAGGCTGTTGTCAGACTAATATTTTGCAGTAGTTTCTGCCTTCAATTGAGTCAATGACTGATCCATGACATAAATCTTTCAAACTTTCAGCTCTCAAGCTGCCAACTGCATTGATTAGACTTAGAAGAGCTGCCCTCGTATTCCTTGAAAATTTGCAACACATTACTACTTTGATCGGGCATAGTGTCAGGGTCTTATTCAGCTCGGATTATCATCAGCTGTTGCTTTCCATTGTAAGACATTTAAATAACCATAATTCTTTTCAGATAGAAGAGAACTTTTGGCTCCTTAATGTTGAAATTCAATAAAACCCTTCTTTTTGCACTGGACATAATATTTTCCTACTGTTTTCTTTTCTTTTTCCATATAAACTGTGCAGCTCGCAGAGCCAACAACCCAACATTAGAGCAGGAAGGAAGTGTTACACTCACAATTATACACACACAGTAATATTTTTATTCCCTCCAAGTGTCTGCCAAAGCAGTGTCACTTCTTTTGAATGGCATGCTGTCTCTTCAGAGCTACTCCCATCTCCATCCATCTACAAGCTCTCATTGTCTTCCTGACAGTTGGTTTCCTTTTTCCTGTGCTGGCAGCACACACAGCTCTGCCGAGTCCCATTGTTGTCACCACTTCCACACTCTTCTACGTCAGGATCCTGAGAGCACCGCTGCTCCCTCTCAGGTCTCTGCAGCTGAAGCAGCATCTGATCCTACGTCAGTTTAAAGCTGTGCTTCCTGGAAACTCAGCTGCTGTGGCGATCCACCAGGCCTGCTTGCAGTCTAGACATTTCAATAAAAAGATATCAAATTTGCAACATGCTCACAATATTAATCGGGGCAATATTAATATAGGGCAGTTGGTTGCCTAGTGGTTAAGGAAGCGAACTTGGGTCCGCAAGGCCCCTAGTTCGAATACCGTTACCACTGAGGTCCACTGAGCATGGCACCGTCCCCACTGACAGCTCCCCGGGCGCTCACTTTGATGATGGGTTAAATACAGAGGTCACGGTTTTGTTGTGTGCAGTGGTGTGAATCACAATGTCACAATGACAAGGGGTTTGACTTCCTGTCCTTTCCTTAATAAAGTAACATGACTTTAACAATATGAAACACCAAATCACATGTTAGTAACTTAGTCCTCTTGTTACAACTATACCTACCTCTTAATGGTGGAGCTCTGCTCCTGTAACTCCTGGGCAAACCTAGAGAAACTGTAGTTAGAGAAAGAGTATGAATATTATGTAGGTGACTTGGTGGTGTATATCAGAAGCACCATTTGAACATGACTAAAGCATACACTGTGCAATAGTTATTTGTCTTTTTTTTCAATTACATCATTCAGCTGCTAACCATACTGTAAGGTCTAGTGTAATCTATTTTCACGTTGTGTAACGATTCTTCTTCTTCTCCTTTTGGCTTGTCCCTTTTTCAAGGGTTGCCACAGCAAATGAAATTATCCATTTCACCCTGTCCTCTGTATCATCTGCTCTCACTCCAACTACCTCCATGTCATTCCTCTGAGCATCCATCAATCTCCTTTTTGTCTCCTACCTGGTAGCTCCATCTCTAGGATCATTCTTCTACCAGTGTAACTACTTCTACCAAGATAACCACTGTCTGAACATGTCCAAACCATCTTGTCCAGTCTGGCTAGCTTTTTCTCCAACCCCCCATGTCTTCATTCCTGATCCTGTCTTGTCTTCTACCTACCTCCTAGTGTCTCTTATCCATCCTTCATGGCTGGTACAACTGTCTTGTAAACCTTTCTGTTCACCTTAGCTGACACTCCTCTGCTCAGGCCTGATTTTGGCTCAGTTGTTCTGTGTACACTGGTTACAGCAAGCGATTATCACATCACTATTGCCTTCTGCCTCACTAATGATGGGTTAAACCGAACAAGTTTGAAATCCAGGCAATTTGCCCACAACCCCCTGCCACCATGCTGCAGTACAGATGCACAAACATAGATGTGGAGTAGAATACAAGTAAACAGCCCATGAGCCTGAACTCTTCTTCACCATTTCTTTAACAGCATTATATTATATTGCATTACAATACATTTTTGACCACACAATGTGAGCAGTCTCATTGCACCCAACCATCAGATTACACCGTGTAAGAACAAGAGCTGTGTGCTGTGAACTGCTCACCCCTACGATTGATTCACTTGTTCAGAATGAGCAGCAGGTGGTGTACACCCAGATTTAAAGTAATTACAGGGTGTAACATTTCACCATACTCGCCTCACACTATACAATCCATAAGTGACACATTGGACTTCTGTGTCCAGAACTGCAACGTAATTAAAGTAGAAGAAGACAGACGAAAATACATTGCTCTAGCAATTAGTACCATTCTGTGTGGTCATGATAGCCCTCCAACGCCACATTGAAAAGACTCAGCTGGGCCACAGTGGAGCTTTCATTGGCTGGTGCCAAGTTATCTGCTGTGCTGCCATGTTGCTCCTATGTTGGCGCATGTGCAATGTGGCACATTGAGGTAAATGAACTCTGCTTCACCAGTGGAGATTGTCATCTGACTGATGCAGAGGTTATCATGTGGTCTTATTCACTTTTTGTTGTCTATTATATGCTACACAATATGAGACGTACAATCTCACCAAAAATTAGCCTGATCCCCACAATAGATGAATCATTGAAATATTGTATCAATGACTCTGTGTCATTTTGAGTTTATTGTTGTTGTCTTCACTGAGAAAATATTTCCTGATTAAATATATTTGCATTATTGATGACGGAATCCTAGCCATTCTATTGTTCAGTTCTTTTGTTGATATGGGTAAGAATCAAGTGTAAGTACTTCTCTGTGGCCCGGCACCAATTCACCCACAGAACGGTACTGGTCCCTGGCCCAGTGGTTGGGGACCACTGATTTAGAGCAGTAAAAAAGCTAAATAGACAAACATTCCTCTTGGGCTGCACTTTGGCAAATGTCTGCCCTGATCTGCACTGAGCAGATTAAGCAGTAAAAGTTGAATGAAAAACATTTGTGTTTGGTCATCATGTTTGTTGTGTTGACATCGTGTAGCAAAAACCAGGACATCGGAGGACCATCGTTACGTGTTTCCGACTGAATGAACCAGTGTTTCTGACTTTCATGGTGAGTGTCTTTGTGAGTCACAGACGTGGAATCATTAGAGTAAACACAGGTGAAACTCCAGCACCAGCTCCTCTTTGGGCCAGTTTAGATCAGAGGCTGAAGTCAGGGCTCAGTGATGAGAGGACATTTATCATCCGACAAATATTTATGCTGTCTGAGTGTGTGTAAGGTAGTCTGTGTGGGCTGATTCCGGCCCGAGGCCTCAAACCACTTCTCCTCTGCTGAGGTCCTTTTGTTCTGGGCGTGTCCAGGTGGCCCTCGGCCTCGCATCACTGGCTCGTGTCACCTTCTCCTGTCGGCTCTTCTGTTTCTCAGGATCCGTGGTTTTCTACCGACATGTTTATTAAACAAGAGCAGCTGGACTCCACTGAAGCTGGACTTGTTTCTGCAAGGCTAACAGTGTTTACTGCGGCTCTGAGCTGCTGCTGTTTGTAAGTAACACGGTAGGGAGGTCAGGGAAGATGGAGCGAGAAGCTGCTGGTGGTGATGGTGGTGGTGGTGGTATGAGTCAGACGATCAGAGGTCAGTGAGTCTGAGCTGAGTCCACTGGTCCCGGTCCACCTGCTGTGTGGCCCGATCTGTGAAAGCCGCCATTTATGGTGCGTCTGTCTGCGTGTGTGTGTCAACGAAGCCTGCGGTTGTCGGAGGCTTCTCTCGTAGACGGACCAGAGCTTTTTCATTTGTGGTCCTGTCACTCAGAAGAGAAACAAATATCAACTTTAGCAGAACAGGCAGGGGTCTCTTCCTTCCATCATTGAGGATTACTGAAAAGAAAGAGAAATTAATACATTTTGTGATGTTAACTACTATATGAACTCAGTGGAGGTTTCTCAGCGACGTGTTTTTCTTACTTCTTCTCTCACCCACAGCTTGATCCTCCCCCAGACTGCCTGTCAGACCATGACAGGCAGTCTGAGCCCTGTGGCTGCCCTCATTCCACATCCATCTTCAACTAATCCATGTTTTCTTTAAGGACGGGGGTAAGATGATAGGGAACATAGTCAGTATGTGTATAAAACCATAAACCATGTACAGTATTTGTCTTCTCCTCAATTAAAATAATGGTTCCCAAAGTGGGGGGCCTGAGGGCACAGAGTTATTGCAGGAAGGGGCAGCATGGAAGATTAATTTTAATTTAGATATTATATATTTTTGCGGGGGAATGATTTATGATTTCTTATAGTTCACTGAGAAAACATGAAACTCAATATGGTTTAAAATAATAATAATAATAACAAAAGTTATACCACTTGCTAAGGCAAATCAACGTTTTCCATCTCCCCTTGTCTCCTATCTAGTAGCTCCATCTCTAGGACCATTCTTCTACAAATGTCTATCAGAATTATCTTTTCTTCTTCTTATTTTTTTCTTTAATAAAATGTAAATACCTTAAGATATGAAATCTTGCACAAGTGCACAAGATGGCTGCACCTGTGTTCATTTAGGGTAGGTTGTGAGGTGAACCTTATTATTGTGCACTACACAGTCTTGGGTCAAGATTTCCATCAAGCTTAGGGCAAAAAGTTTATCTTTATGTCAATGCATTTTATGAAGTACTAACTTCTTCAAGGCGTAGTAGGATTTTATGCCAAGCTGCGGCACCGTCCATGATCGTGCTTGACCAATAAAATAGCTGATTGATTTCAACAGACAAGCAACATGGCATCCTCCATCAGGCAAATTGATTCTGAGCAGTGCTTTATAGGTACAGTATGTTGGAATGAATTGAGACAAAAACTAAATCTTGCAGCAAAGTGCTGCATCACTTTATATAATGTTGATTCATTGTGTATAGGTCAAGTTTGTGTGAGATTGTTTATATATAAATTTAGCAAAATAAGAGTCACAGGAGGTGATTTCAGGTTTGTGGACCATTGAGTTATAATAAGACTCTACACTCTCCATTTATTAATGGTGATGATCACAAGTAGAAACATTAACTGCCTCATAACCTCCACACTTAAAAAAAACACTCAAAGCCTGCAGGTGTCCCCGTCTTGACAGCTCCAAAGAGACAAAGACAAATGTGATTTTGACTGGTTCCTCTGAGGCTGCTGTGAGGAGTCACTTATGTCTGACCCTCGGGCCTCACTCTGAGGCTTCTTTCATCATCATCGCTGTATAACAGTTCTGTCAACAACACTGATCTCTTTTTATTTATTTGCTCTTCATATGCAGGAATATTTCAGTTTTTTTCCCAGTCTATTTTTACTCTGGTTTATTTTCAGCTTTTCTGATCTATGCAGACTATGACCAGGCTTTTTCAGTTTATTAAAGTCAGTGTCTCTGAGACTGTCCTTCTTTGTCTTTTCTCTGTTGCACCACATTTATCTTACGCCTCTTCTGCAGCCCGTGGGACCAATACTGTACACACATTATTGTCTCTCTTTCCTTTTCCAAGTTCCCATGGGAAGCTGCCTGATGTGACCTTTATGAAAAATGACCACCTTTGTCCACCTTAGGTGAACCCCTCCTTCCCTTCTCCTCCTCGTCTTTTAGCCTCCACTCCGTTTCTGCCCTCTTTTCTCCTCTCTTCTTTAATCATCCTGTCTTTCCTTCCTTTTTTCTCTTCTTCTCCACCACATTATCTCCTGTCCTCTTCTTTTATATTACCACTTCACTCATGTCTTTGCTCCCGTCTGTCCTTTTTTGCATCTTCTTCCTCTCCCCTGTCCTCTCCTGGCTGTTTGACACTTCTCTTTTGTCACTTATTCCCCTCAAGTGTTTCCTGGATCTTCTAGACTTTCTAGGTTCAAGTCTAACTACATGTGGGGAGGGAGATGTCTACATCTCCTCATGGTCTTCTTTATCCCTTCTCCTCCTTTCTGTCTTTTCTTTTCACTCCTTTTCTGCTCTTTTTCTGCTCTCTACTTCAGTCATCCTGTCTTTCCTTCCTCTTTTCTCTTCGTCTCCACCTCTTCTTTTACATCACTACTTCCCTCAAGTCCTTGCTCACGTCACCTTTTTTGCATCCTTTAAGGTAGGAGACCTCACATCTCCTCTTCCTCATTCTTCTTTTGATTCTTCAGGATGTGAATAGATGGATGTGTGTAGTATAGAGTGTAACTGTCTGCTGTCAACCAACCACGATGCTGATTATCATGAGTGATGCAGAGGGCACAGGGTCCAAGTTAAATGAGTGCAGAGAGCGACTTTGAACGCAACGCTTGAGTCTTTTTGGCAAGTTCATAAACCCTCTGTCAGCGTTTGCCTTCATTTCCTATTCAGCACGTTTCTGCTTCCCTCTTCTGTTTTACTGTCTTGGCATCTGCGCTGTTGGAAACAGATGGACTAAAGCTGTGATTTTTTTTTTCTCATCCCTTTAAATTTGTGGACTTTCTCTCTGTGTTCTAACTGTTGGCTGTGGCTGTCTGTGACTGTGAGGGATGGTTGATGATTTATTTAGCTTGAGTCCTGCATTCAGCGTGTGCCATGTGTGCTTTGAGACCCGATACTCACCGAGGGTCCGCGTGGTGCGATTTGCCAGTGAAACAGCACGGCGCTGGTGGGTTTCACACTTCATAACACAAAGGCGCCTCCAGTAAGAAGGTGTTGACTGTGAAGCATTTCACAGTCGGAGAAAAAAACCTTAAAGTGCTGTGCACCTGTGTTGCTGTTTAAATGAAAGCCCCTAACACTCAATAGTCCATTGTGTTGTGGGTTTGTACAGAGATATAGGTTTGCTGTTTTAATCAGTTTTTGCAGTGGAAGATCTTTTTTCTCCTGGGTCATTTTGGAGTTTTTTGCTAATCTTCTAGTTGCGTCACCCAAGCATTAACAACACTACTAGATGGGGAAGAGCTTCCCTGAACCTTTTGATGAGATTCAATTATTATTTTGTTCAGCAATTTTTTTTGGTTAAAAACATATTTTATGGTAAGACAGATTTATTTCTCAGCTCGTTCTGTTAATGAAGGGATCACAGTGTCCTGTTCCTGGAATTATGGAGAACTTTGACAACTTGTAATATTTGTACTTTTTTATCGTTTGTTCCATCTAAACGCAAGACATTTGTCCAAAAAAAATTGCAAAATGAAATAATGTTTTTCTCACAAGCCAAAGTTTTTTTATTTATTGTCATAGAACCAAAATTTGGAAGCAGAAAACAGAAAAACAAGAACAAAAATATGTTTTTTGAGTACATTCTTGGTGAATTATTAATGATAACTAATGCATTGTTCCCTAAAAACTATTGATTGGTTTTGACTTAATAATCACTGCACCCTTTAATCATTAGCTGTCTGTCATTTTTAATTCAGGCCTGTGTTTTACAATGGTTATTGGTGTATTAGAAACAGAATGTTTGGAACGCAGCACCAGAACTCCAAACAGACTGAATCCTCCCAGTCAGAAACTGTGTAAACGTGGTAAGATATGCAGTTGATTTGACGGAAAAAAAAAAGAAACTGATTTAGGGAGAAAGGGTGATTGTGGAATTCACTCCTGGTTTAGTGTCAGCCAGGTCTAGGTGATGCAGGTGTTAGGTGTCGGGCCATTTAGGAAATTGTAAACCATGTCATACCATCTGTCTTTGTTATTTTATCCACAGAAACCACAGAGGTTGGCATTTCCTCTTTGGTAATTGCATAAGTGCAATGCAGAGAGAGAGCGAGGGGGAGAGACCATAAAACCTGGTCCCACTTCCCTTCTCGTACCCCCCTCTGTCAGCCTTAGCTTTCCCAGGTGAACCCTCCACCCTCCCAGCCTGGGAAAGGCAGATGTTTATCTGTTGGGTCTGAAGGATGAATGGTTGGAGGAGTTAAAGACCCGTACCCTCCTCCTGGCTCTACCTGTCCCTTGATTAAAGACAGGTTCCCTGGACAAGACAGGAAATAATCATAGGCTGATCATAAAGGTCTGTGTTCAGTTGTGCTGATTTATGACTTGCGGATGTATGAACTCTGTGAGAGCTGTGTTCTATTATCTTTATTATTTACTGTATATTGTTGAACTGCAGGGTTTTGGTTGAACTTGAGCTACTGAGAGATGGAGCGTGGTGGTTCACATGTATGAAAATGTGTTGTGGAGCTGTTTCTACTGAATTCAAACCTTTGTTAAAAACCCAGAGGAGTTAACGAGAAAATTTATTTTGGTTTTACTGAAATAATTTAGTCCTCCTCTTGCAAATCTCATGTTCCATGCCTCGCTTCATACCGTACTGTACTTTACAGTAAAGTAGAGTTCTGTCAGGAGTCCAAAAACATGTTTTTTTTTAAATCAGTAATATACTTTTTTTAAGATTACTTTATTGAGGCTGTTTATTTTAATGTCTTTGGATAAACTGTGGGGTTTATAGAAAGTGCTCACACTGCAAATGAACTGAGCCACAGTACAGGTTGATCCAACTCCAGCCAACATCCACACTGCACTGTTTTCATTGAAGAATAATGACTTCTGCTCTGGACACTCACACCGGCCCAGTGTTTTCCAAGCCTCAAATTCTAGCACTAAAAGTAAGGGTATTTTTGAGTTTGAAAAGAGTTTGAAAAACCCTACAAATTGTTAACAAATTGGTGTCACATCCAAGAACAAAGATATACAGATGTCTCAGGTCTAGCAATCCTATATACCATTTTTATCATTGTTTCATTTTTGCTTTGTTTTCTTAATCTAACTTTGGGGCTTTACCGAAAGTGCACCACTTTATACTTACCAAAGATTGAATGTTGACATAAAAAAAAAGAAACTTTCATTTACTGTTAGCAAAAGCAAGATTTAAAGCATCCACAGTGTGGAGTTTAGACTCAAGGGAAACATTTCTTCTTTTCCTTTCAGCTTGTCCCTTTTTCCAGGGGTTGCCACAGTGAGTGAACAATTTCCATCTGCCCTTGTTCTCTGTATCTTCTACTCTAACTCCAACTACCTCCATGTCCGCCCTCACTGCATCCATCAATCTCCTCTTTGTCTACCTACCTGGTAGCTCCATCTCTAGGATCATTCTTCTACCAATGTATCCACTGTCCCTCCTCTGAACATGTCCAAACCATCTCAATCTGGCTTCTCTAGCTTTTTCTCCAAACTCCTGTCTGTGTTGTCCCCTTCACTTCATAACCGAAGTGTAATGAAACACTACAATTTGTTATTTATTTTACTGAAGACAAATCTGTAATCAGGTTACATTTTGAATGTCATCACCATGACGTAACATTAACAAAAACAACAAACTCATGATGTTTACACCAGCAAAATTCAGGTAGTTGCCCTTTGAAGCTGTTCAACACCCCACTAAAAGAAATAACTGATAGGAGTTCAAGTCCACATAGGAAGAATACAGAGGTATTTCAGCCTTTTTGACTTGTCTAGAAGATCCCTTAGGATTGGTTTTGATCATGTTAGTTTTACTGTCGTGCAATTACAGATCAGTGCTCCCAGTGGACTTGTGTTTCCACTGATACAGATAGATGAGTTTGTTTTTCATATTGTCATATTGTCATGTCTCTTCTGTATTCCTTAAGCCTCCCTCAACTCCACATTTCAGTTGACCCCCATTTGCATTCGATGTGACCCTACATAGGGCTGCCTTCCTAAGGTTGAAAAAAGAATCGGGGTCTCAGGGGCAGCAGTCTCCACCACTGCCACCCTAATCACACTGCTCCATACTGTCAGCCTTCCTGTTGGTGGTAGACCATCATTTCCAGCCAACTACATCAACATGTTTAACGTTTTATAGTTTATAACATAATAGAACAGATACTTCAGTAAACTCTGCTCCTGTCTGTCATGTTAATACCTCAAACCACTGACATTCTTGGCCTACTTTAATATACTAACGAAAAAGGGCAGTAGGAAAATGAGTAGCTCTGACTGAATGCTGTGAAGCTGGTTGTGAAGGTTGTTGTTGAAAAATGTTACAGCGCTGGCCTTGGTACCGATACTGGTATCTATAATTGGTGCATTTATCGCAGAACCTTCAACCAAGTGTCTTAGTAATATCTTTTTACCTTGGAAAAACCTTAGCCCTAAAGTACCAAGTGCCACTTCACTGGTCTTCATCAGTTTCTTAGGAGTGGAGTATTGTGTGCACGTGTGTGTGCGTGTGTGGTTAACACAACATGTGGAGATTGTTACTGTGAGGTGGTTCAGGGCTGCTTCTCATCCTCCCCCTTTGGCAGTTTCCTTTACTGTAGACTGCCTCCTGCACACACACACACACACACACACACACGCACACACATATAAACATATGGTTTCACATATTGACAAACAGACTTTGGTAGGAACACCGTCCTGCTCCTGCACACGCAGATTGGCAGCAGAACACACAGAGTGGATTTCTCGCTGCAGGCCACGACAGGCCTTCTTTGTAGGTTTTCCCATAAAGCACCATGTCTTTGTGTCTAATCATGGCCTAAACACAGGCTAAAGTAATTGTTTTTCTTGTTTCTCCTTCACCTATGGCCACACATATGCAATCAGTGCAGTATTTACACTCCTCACTTCAAATAAATATAAGAGAAATGAACTGAACGCCGTGTGTTATTTCAAAAACCGAAGGCCGTCGCAGTCTTCTTGATTTGATCAGTAGCTTCGTGATGCAGAATGTCTTTTGTGTTTTGTCTCCTGTCCCTGGCGCACATATGTTGTCCTGATACAGAGATGTCAGCATTTTTTTCCTTGTGGCCCTTTAATCTCCACACCCTTTAAGTGCACAACAAAGCAAACAGCTCATCAATCGCAGGATAGAAACTAAATGTGTTGAGATAATTGGATATGGACAAGTCAAACAGCTGAAGGTCCAACTGAGAATCAGAAGTGGAAAGAAAATTTCCTTTGAATTGATATTCAAAGTGGTGTATATTGGGGGTGCAAATAAAGGATAAACATGTGCAATCTGATTTTATCTTTGATTAAAATAGATCCAAAAATCAATCCTTATTTTATGCCTATTTATAAATTGAACCAAACTCAATGTTTCAATAGCATCATCTGGTGGAGGAACCATAAAACTGTCTTCAGTTTTGTTTGTTTCACAGCATCACAGTTTGCCTACAGGCTCCATATGAATGAAATAGCTAAATGTAACGTCTTCTTCTCCTTTTGACTTGTCCCTTAAAAAAAGGGGTTGCCTAAGCAAATCACATCTCCTCCTGTCCTCTGTATCTTCTACTCTGACTCCAACTACCTCATGTCCTCCCTCACTGCATCCATCAATCTCCTCTTTGTCTCCTACCTGGTAGCTCCATCTCTAGGGTCCACTGTCCCTCCTCCGAACCATGACCAAACCATCTCAATCTGGCTTCTCTAGCCTTTATAACACAGCTAAATGCTAATTGGATAAAGGATAGATTTCAAAATCCTATATCAAATTGTATTTATGCTCCAAACCAGGCATCAGCACACTTAGGCCCAGTAAAAATTTTGTAAAAACGTATGTAACAGGTTTGTATAGTGTTCATGTTTCTGCCTTTTCCCTGCAACACCCTTGATTTCCCTGTAGATGGTGTAGAGAAGGCTGAAAGCATTTTAGCCTTTTATGCATGTCCTTTACATGCTCCTTATGCAGCCCTAATGTCAATTTTACAGACTAATTCTGGACCACAGGTGTGGGAAAATACCCCTGCCAGATTAAGACAGTGAATCGATGTTTAATAGAAAAATGGTTCAGAATCAATTATTGAATGAATTATTGATTTCCTAAAGATCTGTATTGAATCAGATCATGCCATTTTCTGATTCATGCTCTCCTTACTGTAGAAGTTTGGTCATTCATTCATTTATCCTGTGGGTTTGGATGGGGCTATGCCCAGAGCACCTCAGTGGCAACCTGGCAGCTGGTGGATTAGAACCTGAAGTCTTGAGGAGCCAAGTCTGCTTCCTTAACTATAGATGTTGGTGCTTGCCAATAAACTGACAACGGATGATGGGACTGAAGTTAACTTGTCAAACCTAGACAGTGAATTCTAGTTACAAAACTACATCTCAGTCCAGAGTTGGATTATTGCCACCATCAGAGTCTGATCCTCCTGTTCAGACTGCTGCTCAGGAATTAATGGTGAAAGACATATTAAAAAAAAGAAAGAAAATTAGTCATGTGTTTTCCATCATCAAATTAAACCAGTTAAGAAGGCAAATATAAATACCAGAGAGTTGGACCTAATTTAGAGGCCACTGCATTACAGTTACCTCTAGTGTTATTATTATACATATTGTAAAATAAAGTCCTTTTTCCCAAGTCCAAATGCGGTGAAACTAGATCAGTTTACATTGTTCTCTGGTAGAGAACATGAAATATGTGCGTACACATGACTCAGCCTGCTTTAAGAAATCACATCCTCACAGTCAGACTTTAACCTTTCAACTCTAAATAAGCAGGGCTGGTTTTCCTACAGCCTCAGTGGACCTTTATAATAATGCCTTGCTCGGCCTCTGTGGAAAACCACCGCACTCGTGACCCAGCATTAACCTCTGCTTAAAAACCTCTAATCTCCCTGTGAGACCCGGTCCTGTTCTTCTCTGCTCTCTCTGAAGGAAGACTTTACCTCCTCAGAGAGCCAAAATACAAACGGATGTGTATTGACCGGGGAGAGACTGCAGTGTAAATACGGCCCACAATGCACTCTTGCGAATCTCGTGGCTGATAAAAAAAACTGTGGAAACACCATAAAGAAGTTTCAAAACAATAGGGTGGAGGTGAGGGAGGAGGGGAGGAGGTATGAAAACCCAGGAGGGGACGGGGTTTATTGAATTTGACAGCACGGCTAATTTACTTTCATGAGTGTTCCTTTTGTGTGGGAACTCTTCTCTGGAGGTGTTTTTAAAGTACACACACCGTTCTTCCTCCTCAGTGATTCACTCCTGAAACTGGGATTTGTTACATTGTTGTTTCAGCCCATGAATCCTTTCTCTCCTGTAGGAACTGGTGTCCTCACACCGTCACGAAAACCGTGACCTGCCAGGTGCAGAACGGTACCATCCTCCAGAGGGTTTACCAGGCGTGCCGATGGCCACAGGGATGTACAGGAGGGAGGTGAGTAACACCTGGAACGTTAACCTTAACATCACTGCTGAAGCTTAAATCCATAATCAGCAAAAAAAAAAAAAAACACAATGTACAGTGGGGAAGTACATCTGTGTTTGCTTTGTGCAAACTCTAACTTTTATGATATTGGGCAGACAAAAGTCAAACATAAAGTATGTTTTCCTTCTGGCGTCAAAAAGCCACAATATTGAGGTCTCATTCAAAGAATATTTTGACAAATACTGTACATGTTTGACGTTCAAATAAAAGGCCCAGACCTGAGGGTGGAGAAACACTTCATATTATAGACCATGCAGAACATCACCTGTCTGGTGTTTCTTTAGTTTCCTCAATGACGAAGTGTTAGCTCCAAACTGACCATAATTATGAACAGTTGTTTGTCTCTTCGTGGCACCGTGGTAACTGCCAAGATTGGCCCCAACTCTATTTTCAAGTCCAGACTGAACTAAGGAGTAGACGATGACTAAGGAAATATTTTAGAAAAGAGAGGTTACATTTGTAACCTGTATAAAGATTTTTTTTGAAAAAAACCTTGATACAATGCCATTAGTTATTTTTCTTTTAGGAAAAATGTTTTTCCAAATAGAAATATAACACTGACATTGATATTCTCAATTCACTCTTCATTAAAGGTAATATTAAGTAAGTATTATAACCCATATATGACACATAAAACAGAATCAAAACTGGGAATACATTACCAACTTTGTTTAACTTCAGAAAATCACAATAATTTGAGAGAAAAATACAAAAGTTTTCATTCAGTACTGTTAAAGCAGTGGTTCTCAAACCTTTTCTGTCATCCCCACCTAAGTATTTAGATACAGAATGTTTTCTGTGCCTTATTTTTCTCTTATCACACCAACAAAATGTAAAAATGGTTTACATTTTTTGAATTACAAAAAGAATAAAAGGTTATCCCTTTTATTAATTAATAAATACATTATATATATGAACAGTATATATACTGTCCTTAAGTCTGTCTATCTGTCTATCCATCCATCCATCCATCCATCCATCCAATAAAAATATCCGAAACAAAAAGACAGACATTAACAACAATATACTTATTGGAATTAAACACTGAAAATCCAGGCTCTGACAAATTAAGTTCTCAGGTAAATATCAACATGGCTCATCTCATAGCAACTCAGCCTATATCCATGAACTCAAAAGAAAAGTGGCTGGTGCAAGTCCAGTGCAGATGTGAGTTCTGTTTTCCTATCTAATGTTCTTTAAATATTAGGACAAATAGTTTTTATGTTTAGGACAAGTAGTGAATAGAAAAGTGACTGCTGTAACTTACTGGCAAAACAGAAAGGTATTAATCAAGAATTCAGAAAATAAATCTTCCTGAGTCATGCGCCCCACATGCAATACCTGCATGCTCCACTGGGGCTCACGTTACACTTTGAGAAACTCTGTTTTCAAGTAAACATCATGCCTTTTTCTTATATTCTTCTTATATTTCTGTTTTTCCAGCTACAGGACTGTTGTCAGACCTTCCTACAAAGTGGTGTATCGCACAGTGACGTCTCTGGAGTGGAAATGCTGTCCAGGATTCACTGGTGCTGCCTGCGAAGAAGGTAGGACAGACGTTGGCAAGGGCTGTAATGTGGGACAAGGGATCTGGGACTGGGAGTCACTATTAAAGTCCATTCTGTCTTGGCATGTTGGACCATTTCAGCAACATGTTGGCTCTTTTAAATGTGCTCTTTGTGGTATTCTCATTGTCTGCTGTGCTTTAAGCATCATGTGAATAAGTGAAGAGTAGAGTAGTGACTCATGGGAGGCTCAGAGAAGCTCAGGTCTTCATCCCTTTGTGTGGTTTTTATGGTGGGATTTTATGGTCCAGTCGAAAAAGTAGTTTCTTCTCTTCTTGCGTAGTGCCACGCTAGATCTGCTGTTTTCATTTTTCAACTACAGTAGCTCTGCACTTTCACACACGTACAGAAGAGTGTGTAATGACTTCCCCTGGCACTGACCCCTGTGTCTGGGCAGTCTGGGGAAAAGGGTGGAGCGTCTGTTTATGCACAGACCCCAGACTTGACTGTGACTGGGTGGAACATAAATCACCGGGCTCTTGTGACAAAAAGGCCAATAAATATTTACAGTGGTTTGAGTGGTCACTTTTTTGTGGTGCTGAAAGCAGTGGCTATTTTTCTCTTTTATGCTCTCCCTCCAAGGTAAGCTTAGAACAAGTCCCAGGCCTCCTTCCCCCCTCTCGTCCCCCAGGCGGCGGCTGCTGTCTGCAGCTGTACAGTGTAAGGTCTGAAAACCTGCAGAAACTCCTGGTTTCACATCACAGCTGAGAGAATATCAGCCTTGTTCTAGACTTTCCTCTCTGTGAAACTCATGTAACAGTCTCAGAAAAAAAATTTCAGTCATGACAAAAAAAAAAAAACACACAATCACACTATCCGATGAAGATGTCGCTGAAAGAGATTCCCTGTCAGATGTTGTGTCGTTTGGCCGTGGAGCCCAAAGGGATGCTGGGATTAGCTACTTATTAGAGCGTCGTACAGGGTGGTTCAGATCACAGGCGGCGCTGAGTGAAAGTGACAGATCCTTTTCACGGGGGCCTTTACTCTCCAGCGCGGAGGACACGATCCAGGGCCACCGGCCGCTTTGTTCTGCTCCTGCCACGTGAGCAGAACCTCTCGCCAGTGCAGAACCCGATACCCCGCTACCATCTGCCTCAGTCACCACTTTAAATCAGAAATAAAATCGGAGTTGTGCTTAATTCTGTTGTGAAGTAAAGTTGAAGCAGTGTTTGTAGTTCACTGGGTTCAGGTTTCATGTCTTTTTTTTTTTTTTTCAATCCCTGTGTGTGGCTTCATCTGCAGATCTTAAGACATTTCTTAGTGGATTTTCCTGCAGCTGTTAAGACTTCTTGAACTCTTTATAAGGCTTAATTAAAGAGGCTCATTAGTGGAGGCTGTTTTTCTGCCTGCACTTCTCATGCCTGCCGTCTAAGTTTACCAATTAGAGCGATTTCATTCTGAAGTAAAACTCCTTTACTGCTGCAGATATTTAAGAAGAAAGTCACGCGGCGGCAACTCAAACATCTCAAATGACATTTCCGAGCCCTTAAGAACTTCAGAAAAATATTAATGCGCTGAGACAAACCAGCAAAATGTCAATGATCAGTAACAAAGTTTACTTGTGACATTTTGGTAAAAACAGGTTCAAATCCCACTATCGCCAAGTTACCACTGAGATGCACTGAGCATGGCATCGTTCCTACACACAGCTCCCCGGGCGGTCATTAGCTGCACACTGCTCACTTTGATGATGGGTTAAATGCAGAGGCCAAATTTTGTTGTGCACTGTGGTGTGAATCACAACGTCACAATGACAAAAAAAGAAATTTCTTTCAATTTCTTCTTTCGTATTTTGAGGAATTCACAAATGCACTTTCAGAATAAATGCAGTGTTAATTGAGCTGCTGAACTGTGTTTTTTGTTTTAATCAAATGCTTGCCATTGCCGTTTCCAGACGCTATTTCAAACAAATGTATTTTGATGTTTTTTGATATATATACGGTATAAATATGTTGGGTTAATTTTAGATTCTCAGCTATCATTTGACAAATTGTGTAAAATAAATCAAGTTAAATCTTGCAAATGTTCATGCAATTCGACAGGAGATGCCAGATGAAGCTGAAAAAATTTCTTAATTATAAAGAAAGTGTTTGCATATGTATTTACTATTGTACATTTATTGTGTGCTTCTTGCCTTTTTACATCAGGGCCAGGGGGCTACAGATGAAAACTAGCCTTTGGCTAATTCTTTCTTATTTAACCATGTGTAATCATGTGTCATCAATCATTTGTGAATTCTGCAAAACACATTCGTGGGCCACTCTCGTGCATTTATTCCAAAAGTTCATTTGTGAATTCCTCAAAATACGTTTGTGGATCTGTGCTTGTGTATCTGTTCTTTTTGAGACTATTCTGGCTCCATAAGTTAGGGTTTACTTTATAAAGTGGCCAGTGAGTGTAGAGCATCTCCCTGAAGTCTGATTTCGGGGTCATATACTTTTTTTTTCCCACCGTATATTTCCTTCTTCTCACTTGTGCTTCAGAGACTGTGGAAAATGTGTATAATCTGGTCGTTAACTTATGCTTCCCGGCGTTCACTTCCACCGTTTCCTCAGCAGACAACCTCAAAAGCACCAGCCACGTCTGCTTCTCAAGGCCAGTCTGCAGATCTCCGTAACACTCCGTATCCCAGCAGGCCCTGTTCGTAATGTGTAAATATAGGCGAGAAAGGAGGAAGTGACTTATTATATGAGGGCAGAGTTTTTGTGATATGCTTACACTTCAATTAAGATAAGAGAGTTGTTTTCTCTCGCGTGCCTGTCCTCTCACTCATCGGCCTGCCAGTAAACAGGTCAGCCACGATAAATCAACCAGTCCAGAGTGCAGGAAAGATACCGTGTCCCTGTTGGAGTTTTTGAGGAGTGTGTTTCCAAAACCAAATCAGCAGAGAGTAGATATAAAGTGGGAAGAGATTATGACATTCTGTCATCCAGTCATAAACTGGCCTGTGAGGATTTCTGGCCGCTCGTCCTGAAAGTGACTACTTCAAAAGCAAAACATTACATCACGCCCAGGCTGTGATAAACAAACTCACTCCATCAGAGTTCGGCCGGGTAAGATAACACTCCATCAGTCAGGCACCTTTCACATCCACTCCGGTCTTGGGTGGAATTCCAGGCCAGTGGTGTAATTACTGTGTCCTAATTGTTTTCTATGAGGTTTGGGAGATATAGTTTTACTCCTGGACCTGGTGCACAATGGTCTTTATCTCTGATTGAGCTTGAGCAAAAAAAAAAATAGAAAGAAAAAAAATCACTAAGTATTTGCAGATGTAGGCACTTTCTTTCACTGCCAGATACTGGGAATTAATATATGCCTGTTTGGCTTTGGCATTCCTCGTTCAGTAAGTGTTGTTTTGAGATGAAATATCCCTGCTAATGTACAAATATCACAATTATATCTAATTTAGACCTAATTTGGTGAAATGACTATATCAACTCTAATGCAAGAGGCGGGACTATTAGATTAGAGCTTCCCATCTACTGTCCCATATGGGCTGCTTCAGCATTTATGCAGTACACACCAGTAAAATCAACTGCGTTTGCTAATTTTGACAGCGTCCTGAAAATTGTTCAGCTGTCTATTTGCTTTCACAGAAATCAAATGACAACTCTGGCTTATCACAGGAGGGTGGCCTCAGTGATGCACAACATATGGAGGCACGTAGACCTGAATTAGCACGCTTGTCAAAACCGTGCCGCGGGGATCCCCATCAAACAGTATCTCACGGCCGAACGCAGGCTGCAGTTTCCGTGGGGGATGCAATTGTGATCCAGCTAGAGGGCTCCGCCGCTGTATAAAATAATCCTTTAGAAATGTAATCTGTGTTTTCGCAGCTCAGCGCGGCTTATCACGGGCCTACACGCTAAACCCTATGCTTTAAACATCAGTCAGCTGCAGCTCACCATTAGCAGAGGAAGAGTGGGAGAGCAGGGACGCCCTGATATGTGTTTGTCTGACTGCCAGGACGAAGGCGTGGGTGGGGCGGCGAGGTGTTGAGGATTTGTACAGTAAGTTTTGCAGCTGCTTGCTGTGATTAGCTGTCTTTATAAGGATGCAGTGAGAGGAGGGAGCTCAGCCTGAGGGCCGGGGAGGATGAAATGAACAAGAGCGACGGCTGACCTCTGCTCCCTCTCAGACCACACACTACTGCAATGTCCACGAGATAAGACTAAAAAACACATTAACCTTTCTATCTCACTGCCCGCGGGCCATTTACAGCCCGTGGAGCGATATTTTGCGGCCCACACCTTGATGTGAAAGTAGTAAGCGTGGCCCACAAGATTCATTTATGGGATGAATGTATTGCAATGGAAACTTTGCTTCATTACATCAGCAGTTTTATCCTTTTTTCAATGCATCAGAATATAACACAACTGTAATGGTCTGAACTTTCCATAATCACAGTAAATGTAATTTCACAGATGGACGTACTCTTCTGTACTACAGTATAACATTGTGGGCCTAACCAGTAAATATATGACAAGTTTTATATTTTATAGATTTGTTCTCCACATTTTATGGTAAATCCTAAAGTTCTCAAAACCCTGATCCACAGACTCCTTCTGGTTCAATGTTGTATTACACAAAATCTAAGGGAAACTGATTATTTATTAAATGTTTTCTTATTTGTTGATCACTGAAAGCTGACGCGGACCTTCAGTTAAATGATAGTGTGAGCGGTGGACCTCAACTTATTTGAGTTTGAGACCCCTGTTTTTTTTTTTGTCTTTGTCTATTTTTTTTTCATTTGCTGATATTAAACATTTCAGTCTATTGTCTTGCGCGAAGATCCAGCAGAGAGGTGAGCTGCAGCCTGCGATGGCCGTGTACGCCAAACTTTGAGATCAAATTAGAAGCAGCTGATGTTGAGGAAATCTGGGATGAAGGCCACTTTGAGAGTCGTCCAGCTCTTTAAGCCCATGCTGCGCCTCACGAGGGACCTCTCATAAACGATATTAATTAAGGAACAATACCAGCACACACAATATGGAGCAGCTGACCCAAAATAAATAATCAAAAACCAAAACTTGGGAAGAAGTGCTGGTGCAGTTTGTGTCGTTGTAATAGAATAGATTCCTAAAACTATAAATAACTAATTAAAAACCTTCTGAATAAATTCCAACAATAAATGTACATATGAACGTAAATCTTCTTGGCATCCACTCAATTGCCATACAATTGCACATGTTGGTTGGCATCACATTCATTTTTTACATCTAATAGCAGAAACATTTCAACAACTGCCAAAAAATAGAGAAAATGTACAAAAAATACAGGCAAAAACAACATATACATTAGATAAGTTGACTTTCGATGGTGTGGCTGAGCAGCCAACCTTTGTGTTATTCTAATGATATAGTGATGATGACTCTGTTTACTTTGCAGACTGCAGAACATAAATGCTACAGTAATTCAAACTCCCTTTGCTTTTATAGCTTCCATACGTCTGTACTTAAAGGTCAAGTACAGTGGTAGGAATATATTTTCTCATCCCAGTCTGGATCACTCAGTTATACATTTAGTTTTATCAGATGATCTGGTTTATTTGTACGATCGCATCCATACATAAGAGAGCACATTTGGTTTACTGCTTCATGCTACATTTCCTGACCTGTATCTCTCCTCTGTTCCTAAATCTAAAATAAATTACTTCCAGAATTGCGGATGCATACTTTATTCGCTGAATCTTTTTTTTTTTTATCCTTCATACACGCTTAGCCTTGAATTTGAGTTAAGTTTTATGTGTCTGGCACCAAGACTGGAAATGCTTCTTCTGCTTACTGATTTATTTATTATTTCTGAAGACTTCCCCTGGGAGTGCATTGAAAACTATTTTTCCTGCAGTCTAGGAAGAAATCAAGTGTGCCGAGTCAGCGGTGCAAACTACTTTTAGTGGATCAACACACATGCATTCAGGTCCGTGGCAGCTGGCGTATTCTTCTGTCCCCAATAAAGCAGTGGTATTTCCCCCTACACCCGGCTGTGGATCGGTGCGCCCAAGTTCACGACCCACAGTCGTGCGGGACTTTTACAGCCCGACAAATCAGGCAGCAGGGAGCAGACTGTCATCATGTTCCAAGATAAGGATGGACCTTCAGAGTCCTCCTCAGCAACAGTGGCATGGGCTTTATCTGCATTCTGTGGCCTGTGATCTGTGTCTATTCGATCTAGATCTGTGTCTAACTGTTGTTTTTAAAGCGCATTAGCTCGTCTACTAAGGGTTTATTTTAAGTTGGATTAATCCCATTAGGTATCACTGGGACTGATGCAGATCTCCATCTCTCAGCGACTCTCACTTGTTCATATCTACACAAGCCAATTCTGTCTCTTCAGCCATACATACACTGTTTCATTTTTATGGAGACACAATGAGAATAGGGCTTAGCAAACCAAAACTAAATTCCCTGACAATTTGTGCCATTCCGACGGCAAATACAGAAAAAAAGAGGTCACGAAGACAACGTGTATGGACAGGGAAATGTCTTGGGAGACGTGGTCAGTGTAGTGTTTTTCTTTGATAACTACTTTTCTCCTCTGTATCTATGTTTGTGCACGAGAAGTGTGGTATGGTTGGAGTGAGATTGTCTGTCCTTAGGCAATCGATTGTCGTAACTGTGTGTACACTGCACGACGCAAGTAGCCCGCCGATTGTTGTAGCACAGAAAAAAACTTGCACAGTGTACACTGGGCTTCAGTCTTTTAGTTTTCTCTACACACAGTTGAAATAAGTGTGGTAAATAGTTGAAATGAAGTGTTAACATTACAAATATATCTCATTTATAATAATTTGCGTAATCACAATAGAATTTCCTTGTATTTCAAAGCTGTGGTGTAGTGAAGCACTGATTAAAAGCAAAAAAAAATGATCACATGTCATTGCAGTAGACTGTAGACTGATTAAACCCTCTGATCTCTTTACTGTCATTTATCAACATACAGAAACTACTTTTTTGACATTGACAAATGTTGATTTATTTCACTTAATCACCATTACTCATGTTATAAATAATCCAATGTACTGTGGGAGCAACCAAATTGAACTTTTAAATACTTTGACAATCGTTATGAGCATCAGATGGGTTTCTAACCCACAACCCTTTACCCATGACTGCCCCCCGCTGGACTGTTCTCTATATAATCTATAGTTTTGTTTGTGAGTCTTTTGACTTTAAGTGTAGTGTGTTGTAAAATGTGTTCAAGGCAGGACATGAGTGAAACTGTGTTCTACAATAAACAGCGCAGTAGGAACCTGGTTGCCATTGCTCTTGGTTGACTAACAGTATTGCACGTTCTCTGATTACTATAGGAGGCTTTGGTTGCATTTTATTATCTCAAAATTACTGCGGAAATACTCGCTAAAAGCTTAGGTCAGAACAGAAGGACTTTCCTTTGAGTTGTGAGAACATTCTCTTGGGGTTCTGCAGTAAAAGCAACTCCTCCTGACTTGGACCCTCTAATTCATCAATCTGTAGCTTCATTTATGTCAATGGTTAGATTCAAGGGGTTTAATGTGATTGGAGGGAAAGCATCTCCCTGAAGGAGCCAAGCTTCTTGACTGGAGAAAAATGACCTCACTTAGTGAATGGATGGAGGAGAAAAGAGATGCAGACAATAGAGGCTGCCTCTGGAGATGAAATGATATGTTAAGCTGAAGCTTAACTGAGTCTGTTTTGTGTCTAGAAAAGTGGACTTTTCACAATGAGCTCTGTTGGTCTTGAAGTTACAGCCATAGGTAATGGAGTAAGGAATGTACTACAGCATGTCTCCCTTTGTTTGTTTTGGTCTAGACTCTAGAGAGTAGCTACAACAAGACGCTAAATCATCTACAACTGTTTATCCAAAGGTCTCTTGGTGGACATAGATAGATAGATGGATGGATAGATAGATAGATAGATAGATAGAAAGAAAGATGGATGGATGGATGGATGGATGGATAGATAGATAGATTAAAATACAACAAAATACAAAAAATATAGACATGAGTAGATTTGATGTACAGTATGTAAGACTAGAACAGCACACAGTAGATGTTAATTTTTCAGTAATTTAGTTGTACTTAGTGTTATTAGTATTAGTAGATTAGTAGGCAAACATTCTTGCCGTGTGTGGTTTTGTTGAGTAATTCCAATATCAACTATAATTGTTAATATAATTCACCGTGATAATGTTACTACCGAGTATTATTGTCTTTCTCAGTGTACACACATGTACACATACCCACAAACATATGTGTATTTAATATTTAGATATATAACCACATATATACATACATATTAGTACACATCAATTTGTACACATATATACATACATAAATATCCATATATGGGCACATATAATATGTCCACACAGTATAATTGTTATACCTATACACACACATGCACACACATGCACGCCCAAGCCCACATGTATCCATTACATATGCATTTTCACATATATATATATACACATGCCTAAATCAATATATATATAAAACCACATATAGATATAGAATTGCAATAAGATATAAAGTGTATATAGAAATATAATAGTATAAAATATATTTGTAGCATACTATATATTATAAAATATATAATTATAATTGTATAATGAAATGATCAATGAAATATATAAGCAATGTGAATCAAAGTTGGTGAGCGTTAACAGGGTCAAAGTCTAAATAAAAAAACATATTTACCACTGTAACCCAGTACCATTATGATAATGTAATTGAATTGGACCAGTTATAACCATATTTTTATTTATTTATTCACTGTCTGTGTCAACACCCAAGTTGTCCCATTTTGGTGTTTTTACAATGTAGTTTATAAAACATTTTTACTACATCTATTCAAATTATTGACAAATAAATATTTTTATTTGTCTTGTTGTCATTTGCGGCCTTATAAGAACATTAAAAGTCTCTTGAATCACATGACAACAAAGGGAAAAAAATATATTTTAAAGTAGATGCTCCATATCAGCCCTGCTCCACACCCAGTAGCTCTGATCATCTCGCTGCTCATTTGTCTGGGTTGTTGGTTCATAAACACTGTACTGCACCACATAAGAGACGCTCCAGTGTTGTGGCTCCGTGGGTGGGGATTTGGTGAACCCAAACTCCAAGTCCTTCCTCCGCCCCCATGTACACAGAACCACAATCAGACCACCACATCATAGAGATGTAGCTGTGGTGTGTTGTGGTGACATCATTTATGGCTTTGCATGTCTCAGACCTCCCAAACACGCACCCACCACCCCTCACCTCCCATCTCTGTTGGACTCCGCTCGTATAAAACAGGACTTCTGGACGAGAATCCCAAATCTCTCCGGTCTGGAGGCTGAGAAGGTCTTTTGCATACATTTCCATTTGCTCATGTGGTTGATACCAAGCTCAGCAGGGATGAAGGGAGTGGTGCTGATGGTTGTGATTAGTTCTGGACTAGAGACCAGAGTGAAGAGCGAGCTTGGATGGACTGCACCAGAAGTCGGTCTAATTAGAGACATGCCTGGTCGGCTTTCAGAGCTCAAACCTGACAGAGGAGCAGCCGTTCTCCTGCAGGAGCCAAGCTCCTTGACCAAAGGAGAATGACCTCACTTGACTAGATGGAAGAGAAAAGAGTGCGGGATAATAGAACTTAGCCTCTAGAGATGAAGTGATATGTAAAGCCGCAGCCAAACACAGCTGGCAAAGTGGGATTTGGTTGGGAGCTGCGTTGGTCCTTAAACATAAGGAGTGGTTGGTGAAAAGTACCTTCAGTCTTTCTACCCTTTGTTTATTTCACTTCTGTCTTCAGGCAGGACAGTGCATGTACTCGCCAAACATTGAAAAAAAAACTGGAGTTGTAATTCAGACCGACTGGAGGAAATCCACAACTGAGTTCACAACAATATCGTGTGCCAACTGTTTTTGTCAGAGTTCACGCTTCATCCATCATTTAGCTGCATGCAGACTCCAGTGAGTTCTGCGCTCAGATCCAACTACAGTTGTTACACACTGAAGTAAAACGTTCAGAATCTGGTTTACGACTTTTTTGGTTTTATTTAACACAACCTGAGAAGGGCTGAAAACCTTTAGAATTAACAAAGCACAGTCATCTATGAATTATATTGTAACTTGAGCTTTCCTCACCAATTTTGTCTTGGCAAATGTTTTAGATCTACATGCCTATTTATGGGATTAGGATTGTAGTTTTGTATTCAATTTGTGCAGACTCATTTCTGTTGGCGTTCAGGATTGTTTTAGTTGTGGCTCAGTAGGAACACGTAACAAAACACACGTCGTTATGGTGTTAATGGTCTTTTCTTCTCATGGTATTTTTACACATTGTCTAGATTTCAACTTCAGATTTACATTTAGATTAAAGAGTGTTTCACAGCGGGGATCGTGTTCTTTGGGATTACGCCTGTTCTTTTCTTTCCTAAAGTTGTTATTATAGCTTCAACAACGGAGAACTTTAAAAACTTCGGCTCGGACCCATTGCCAGAATCTTGCTTTTAGCTCCGCAATAACAAAATACCTCGACACCTGGTGATGTCAAAGGAAAATCCTTAAAAATTTGTAAAGCAAATTGAAATTCTCATGTTTAAGAGAAAAGTTTCCCGTTATTACATGACTGGTTACTGTCGACTAATAGAGCATGTGAGATGTGGATCATTTAGGACAGAAGTCATTACTGTCGTCTGTCTGGACTGATGGACTCTTCCATGTAAAGACAGACATTTCCTGACCCTCCATGCTTTCACACTTGCATTTCTGCGAGCTGCTTGTTGGATGTTTTGTTACGATGCACCTTATCTCCTGTCTCCAGAGTTGAGGAGTCTGGAGGAAGTCTGCCTGCTTCACTGGTTCAGCCATAGCTGGTGAAGCTGGTGAGACAGTGTCGGGGTCTAAGAGGCCCAGCAAGTTAACAACAGGACGTACCCCCGGACCTCTAAACCCAGGCACACATTCCGTCCCCTCCGTTGTCCCCTGGGAGTCATCCAGGGGGCGTCTTAACTGCTCCAGTGTTGTGGTTGGACTCCCGCCCTGGTCCTTCTCCGTCCTTCAATCAGGACAATAAATACAGCCCAGAGTGAGAGGGAGAGCGACTGTGTGTTCCTGTTTCCTCAGGTGTTTATGGCTCTCTCACTCATTCATGCCGAGCTCACAGTGAGAGTCTGGCAGCAAACAAACACACGCACGCACACACACACTCTAAAAAACAGCTGCTTTCATACACACAAGTGTGTGTGGATTCCATTTGGGTTCAATGACAGACAATTAATTAGAACTTTTTACTTGGATGAAGACCGGGGGTCACACAACCGAGCAGAATAAGACTGGGCTGAATGTGCTGAGTGGTTTGAATTAATAGAGTTGGTGTGTGAGGAAGATGCACTGCGTCCTTAAGCTCAAACATGTGTGACTTCTGACAGACGCGGCAGTAAATCATTCCCACTGTTTCAGAGCGAGAGCTAAATCTGCTCAGAGGACTGTTGTCACTGGCTGCTGTTTGAGAGACACAGAATGATGTCATGGACCTTCGCTGCACGTTGTTTTTCTTAGCGTGGGCCATGTGTGATCTGGTCCTGTCAGTGGACTGGCAGCAGTTCAGGACAATAAGCAAATTGGACTTAGCTAGAATGAGCTATTAATTTAGTCCTGAGAGATTTGATTAGATATTAACTATTTACTTCCAAGTTCAGGACATGTTTCTCTGGGCCAAAATAATGATTTCACAACCTAAGAACCCTGGTTCTTTGCAGCCTGTAGTAAGTTACCTTAGACAGTCCATCACAGGGAATATACGACAGGCATGTCCAAACTGTTACACAAAAGGCTTGTGTGGCTGCTGGTTTTTGTTTCAACCAAGAGCACATCGTTTGACCAATCAGCTGTCTGATGATGGAGATCAGATGATCAAAGCTGTCAACTCAGGTGCGCTGCTACTGGGTTGAAACAAAAACCTACAACCATGGTGGGCCTTTGTGTTAGAGTTTTGTCATGACTGATATACAACCACCATTCATACTGACATCTTGTCCTTTGAGCTGGTCCCTTTTTCAGGGTTTCTCACAGCAAATCAGTGTCTTCATCTCCCCCTGTTCTCTCCATCTTCTTCTTCTCCAACTACTTCACTGCATCCATCTATCTCTTCCTTGGCCTTACTCTTTTCTCCTGCCTGGTTGCTCCATCTCAAGAATCATTCTATCAATGTATCCACTGTCTCCCATTTAAATATATGTCCAAACCATCTTTTTCTCAAAACCTTCCTGTCTGTGTTGTCCCTCTAATCACCTCATTCCTGATCCGGTCCGTCCTTGTCTCTCCTAAAGAGAACCTCATCATCTTTAACTCCTCCACCTCCAGCTCTGTCTCCTGTCTTCTACCTATTCCTCTTCTACCTATTCCTAGTGTCTCTAATCCATACATCATGGCTGGTCTCTCAACTGTCCTGTAAACCTTTCCCTTCACCTTAACTGACTCTCTTCTATCACAAATCACTCCTGACTCTTTTCTCCAGTTGTTCCATCCTGACTCCAGTCTATTCTTCTCCTCTCTGAACAGATTCTTCTTCTTCTTTCGGCTTATCCTGTTTTTCAGGGGTTGCCACAGCGAGTCAACAATTTCCATCTCCCCTGTCCTCCGCATCCTCAACTCTATCTCCAACCACTTCCATGTCCTCCCACACCGCATCCATAAATCTCCTCTTCGTCTCTTACCTGGTAGCTCCATGTCTAGCATTCTTCTCCCAATATAACCACTGTCCCTCCTCCGAACATGTTGCTCTGAACAGATGACCCTAAGTATTTAAACTCCTGCACCTTCTCCTCCTCTGCTCCTTGTAACCTCACCATTCCACTGTTCTCTCTTTCATTCACACACGTACCTTCTCTTGCCTCTACTGACCTTCATTCCTCTTCTCTCTAATCCAAAAGTCCACCTCTCCAGGTTCTCTACTAGTTGTTGCAGGTCACAATATCATCTGCAAACAGCATCGTCCATAGAGACTCCTGCCTGACATTCATACTCTCTCCTTAAGTCAATTATTACCTTTATACTGCAGTACAGAAAGGATAAGGGTTAGTGAAAGTGTTGGTGTCGGGGTTGGATCATCTCACCAATGTAATGTTGGTTCCTCAGTGTAGTGATTAGCATGCCTGCAGAACAGAGGAAGCAGAGGGAATCCTGGGTATGATTCCCAGAGGAACCACAAGCTTGGAGCTTTTCAAGGGGCAGCCTGTTAACAGCAGTTAAATGAAAGCAGAAATTTCCCAAATTAGGATGAATATAGTAACCTTCATTTCTTTCTTAGTCTTGGTTTTGTGAGTTCTGAATTTCTTAAGTGATGCATCTAGAGGATTACTGGTTTGTTGGTTTGATCCCAGGCTTTTGTGTGTTTCTGTGTCCTTTGCTTTGTGTCCCAGTACATAGCGAATGCAAGAGTACTAGTGTGTATGGTTGTTTGTTTGCTACACGGTTCTCTGATGGACTGAGAATAAAGAGTTGTCTTTGGCTTGTTAATGATTTCTTTGTCTTTGACTGAGAGCTCTTATATTCTCTCTTTATCCCAGTATATAAATGGATTAAAGAAAAGCACAGGTTTATCGTAGGCTTAATAAAACACCTGCTGTTTGCACAATTAAAAAACAAATTCTAAACAGAAAGGCTTTGTACTGGACCACATCCATTCGTACTAGTCCTTCCCTTTAATGCCTGTGTAAACCTACCTAGTGGTGTAAACAGAGCTCCACTGAAGCACAGATACTGAATCTGCAGCCAGATGGATTTTGGACCTCGGTCCAAAGTGGAGAATTACATCTTTTTGCTGGAAGTCCAGGCTCGGTGCTCACGGGCCTGGCTCCGAGTGAGGGATAATCTACGTGTTTGTCCCAGAGATGAGGGTGTAAAAAGAGAAGGGAAGATGTAGTAGTGAAAGATACTGGTACTTCCCCAGTTGGAAAGACAAGAGAAAAAGGAATTAAGACTGAATTAAGTGGCATCTGTGTAAGAAATGTTGCTGCATTTATGTAAGATAAATATATAAGAACAGTGTGAGGGAATGTTACTGTTAAAGGAACAGACTGAGGCCGTGAGAACAATCTTCATACTTGACGACACCATCACCCTTAAAGGCAAACCAAATATATACTGTCTTTGTGGTCTCTGACCTTTTTGGATCAGTGCACTGCTGCCCCCCGGGTGTGGGTGGGTAGCCATAGGGACGCCAAAGGGGTGAGAGGGCAGAGAATTCAGGGGTTCAGGGGGTTTTTCTTCGCCTTAGAAATAATGGCAGTGATTGTTCCCTTAGAGGAGGCATTGTACCGACACTATCATAGGACATTTCTTGACATACTCATCCGGCGTCAGGCTTAAGTTTCGTAGACACCTCAGAGCTGTATGTTGTAAGGCGGTCATGCTAAGGCAGCACAATGTGTCCCTTTAAGCGTCTGAGTATCTGTAAATCAAACGAGAATAATTGGGTGCAAATAGTGTTACACCTTTTTTTCCAAGGGCTCTGCAGTGTAATGGTTCTTTTCTTTGTGGTTTTCATGCTGAGTCCTTGCCAACTTGGGAGGCCGGGGACTTATACTATCACCGTAGACGTGGACTCATGTTGGGGAGGCTCACATCCACAGGAGAGTGCATGCTGGGAGATGAATTACAGATAGTGGTCAGGGATATTCATTCATCAGAGTAGCTTTTTTTTTTTCTTTAAAAATTCCATGGGATTGTGCAGAAACTTTAGCCTCTGCTACTACGACGTGTTTTGTTTCAAAAGTGCAGTAGTCAGTTTGCTGCTGTCAGCAAGTTTCTGGAGGAACAATGAAAGTAATCTATGTGGCATCTGCAATTTCTATATGCACATATATCTATATATAAAACATACATTTTCGAATCCCCTACCGTCAAGTTATCACTGAGGTCCACTGAGCATGGTACCGTCCCCACTCATCGCTCCCCTGTCGCTCAAAGCTGCCCACTGTTCACTTTGGTGATGAGTTAAATACAGAGGTCACATTTCGTTGTTAGCAGTGGTGTGAATCACAATGTCACAATGACAAGGAGTTTGATTTCCTTTCCCTCCTTACCTTTCTATTTTTTGCAAGTTATCTGCAACAAAATAATCTTAATTTTGATTATAATTCTATTTACAATGGTCATTGTTCATGACAGGCTTTTTGGGGGTCATTGCTCATTCCCTGCATCATGGCACTGCATATTAATCTGCTACAAGTGTGTTTACAGGCCTATAAACTGTCCATGGATTCACCTTTTTTCCTTGTAAAAATCTTACTTCCATATTGTATTGTATTTTCGTACTGCCTTTTGCACCGTGGGTCACAGAGGACTGTGATTTCAATGTGCCATATGTCCTGGATATATGGTATACAGTATATGACTATCTAAGTTCTGTGTTGTTGTTGTACATATATATTCATTAATTCATCTTCCTCTGCTTATCAGTTACATGGTCACAGGGGGAGCAGTCTCCACGACTGCCACCCAAATCACACTGCTCCATAACGTCAGCCTTCCTGTGGGTCTCTGCACGTAGCGTGGGAAAAGATCCTCATTGTCCAAGGATGGATCAGATCTTTCAGAGCAGCAGTTTCATAACAAGTCCAGGGATGAACAGTTAATTTCAGAGACGCTCTATGTGTCCCACATGTGGACTGTGTGTGTGTGTGCCAGCCCGGAGACAGAGCCAGATCAGATGGGATTGTTAAAGATGTGAACAGTCCCGTGGTTGTTATTCTCATAAACTGCACCCATCAGGGCGGCGTTAATTCTCGTTGTGAGCACCTTTTATTGTCGTCTGCTGTTCGGTTTAATACTGAGTTTCAAATGAGAATTTTTTTATGCTTGAAAACGTTTCACAGTCTCCAAATTTGGCACAATTATTCTCGCCGTTTCATGTGTCGTCGTCGGGACGTAATCTCTCAGGAGTGACTTTTATGAATGTATTAAGGCAGAATGAAATGAGGGCGGGTAAGAGGATTAAGAGGGGTCTTTGATGGGTTTGGTTTTCTCGTTACAGTTTGAAGTCCTTCATAAGTCATCACTCTGCTTCTAATCCTTTCTCTGTTCACTCCTCAGGAGGAGATTAAAAGCGAGCCCTGTTTTTAGCTCATAGTCTGTTTTATTAGCAGTATCTTTTAAATGCCACAAGGTTGATATACTGGACTAGAGACATTTTGGGTCTGCAGTCAGACAGTGGGGCGCATCGGTGCTTTTTTTTTTTACTACAACATTAAACGTCTGGTGGGATCAGGTCAGTCTCAGCCAAGACCTCCAGGTCTGCTGCAGAGCACAATTCACGCTGCCAGATAACAGAGATGACGAGGGGAGGACATAGAAAAAACACATCATCATTATCGTCGTCATCGCACACACACACACACACACACACACACATACACATAAAGTGAAGTGTTTGGGTCGAAACAGGCCAGATGTTTTATCACGTAACGTATGTGTCAGAGCGCTCCGCTCATCCTGATGGAGGAGTGTTAATCTCTGGAACTCGGCCTGAAGCCACGGCTGCTGTGGAACAGGAACGCTGTGATAAATCGCACTACGTCGTCCATGGTCGATCCTGACTGGACTGGATTTAGTGCAGAAAGGACCATAAAAGACAGCTGAAAGTCCAAGATGTAAGGTGTTCAGACTACAACACCTAAAGATACTGTTTCACTGCTTGAGCCTAGAAATCTACGCTTCAACTGGAACCATCATTCAATTTAAAACTGGGCTATAAATCTGACTTTTGGGGCAGAATTTCTTCAGTGACTCGCACTGATTTTAAAACATAAGTCCTGGACTTGGACCTGATCTTAACTATTTTTTGAGGAGAATCGGCTTGGCTGTAGACTACACCCAGGGGAGTTATCTGAGATTCAACAGGAACATCTTTATCTCTGACTCACACTTTGACTCGCAACCCTTGGCATTGAACCGAGTTGTGTAAATTCACCTGGAGCAAACATGGAAATGACTTGACTCAGATTGAAGTCTGCTCTTCCTGTGAGTCACGTTGTGTTAACTGCCCAGTTTACTTGACTTTTACTCATCTGGATCCTTTGACTGACTTAAAATAGATGCAACACCTTGGAAACTATGTATATAAACCTAAAAGTCTAAGGCAGACAGTACAAAAAAAAATGAATCCTGTTTTAGATTATTCTATTTTGTCTCATAAGAACTGAGCCAGGATGATCTATCCATCCATCTTCATCTTTGTACCTGGGGCAGTTAAGGTGGTTAAGGAGCTGGGTTTGAATCCACCAATTGCGAAATTATCACTGAGGTTGTGAGCTCACTGGAAGGAACCAAAATGATCTGTAACTGAATTGTTGACATGGACTCACACATTTGAACACTAATGTTTAGTTGAAACATCTTACTCAGCATTCAGTATCTTCATCATCGTCCTTCATTCAAAACAAGAAGCCATAGGTCAGCAATATACTCCATATGCCAATTTTTCAGTCTTTGGGTAGAAACCTGTCTTATTTACGTGTTTGCAGATAAACAATTTATTTATTTTGGAGACTTTCCACTGAGGTGAATGGATTTTTTTTGTGAATACATTCAGAATGACTGAGATTAGTCCCTCTACAACCCCTGAACAGTGTAAAGTTTAAGAAGGTGAATTAATGAATGAATACAGCCTAAATAGTACATTTTAATATATTTAGCAAACTGGGTTGGCTGTTGGTTCAGGAAGCAGACTTGGGTCTGCAGGGTTTCAGGTTCGAGTCCTCTGATCATATCACTATCCCAATCCACAGAATTTCTTGTGAATCAACATATGAATCAATTTTTATATGAATCAATCAACAAACTTAATATAAAAAAGAGACAAAAACCATGCCTCAGGATATAAGGTGCATTAACAACTAAACATCTGGAAACAGTAGTAGTTTTCTAATGTGTTTGACCTGGTTTTGTGACATTGTTTAACAAACTTGATCAATGGACAACACTTTTTGTCAGAGGGAGTTTGTTGTAAACAATACCATTTTAAAGTAGACTCCGGGGACGTGAGGTCCCCGGCAAAAGGGTGTTAATAACGAGAAAATAAGGAGAGGGAAGAAGATAGAGATAGGTGACAATGGAGGGAAAAGGAAGGAGAGATAGAGATAGAGGACAGTAATAGGGCCCAGTATGTCACGGGACCCCCGGCGTTCTTAACTTAAAGCAGCATAACTGAAACTAAAACCCAAGGTCCAGCCGAAGGCCTCACAAGAGGACTACGGCTGGATCTGTAGGCCACTATATGCAATATCAAAAAGGAAAGTTTTTAGCCTACTCTTCAAAGCAGAAGGCACCAGCTGGCAGGTGGTTCCACAATAGAGGGGCCTGGTAGCAAAAAGCTTTGGCTCCACATCTAGATTTATAGATTCGTGGAACCACAAGAAGACCTGCTCCTACAGAACGTAGTGTTCTAGTGGGTTGATAGGCTTGTATCAAGTCCACTATGTAGGAGGGTGCCAGCCCATGGAGAGCCTTAAATGTAATTAGCAGGATCTTAAATTGGATCCTAAAATGGACGGGAAGCCAATGCAGAGAAGCAAGGACCGGGGAGATGTGGTCCCTCTGTCTGGTTTTAGTTAGAAACTAAGGTTCGAGTCCTCTGATCATATCACTATCCCAATCCACAGAACTTCTTGTGAATCAACATATGAATCAATTTTTATATGAATCAATCAACAAACTTAATATAAAAAAGAGACAAAAACCATGCCTCAGGATATAAGGTGCATTAACAACTTAACATCTGGAAACAGTAGTAGTTTTCTAATGTGTTTGACCTGGTTTTGTGACATTGTTTAACAAACTTGATCAATGGACAACACTTTTTGTCAGAGGGAGTTTGTTGTAAACAATACCATTTTAAAGTAATTAGGTGAATTCCTGATCCACATTACTTCCAGTGGACTCACCACCCACAGGAAGGCTCACCGTATGGAGCAGTGTGATTTGGGTGGCAGTCGTGGAGACTGCTGCCCCTCAGACATGGTAATGGAAGTAGATAAAGAAGAATGACTGTTGATTGAGGTCAAGTAAAAGTCTTTTTTTTTAACATAAAGTTTTGTCAAAGGAATGAGAAGAGCCAGTTCATAAAAGTTGTAGAAGTAAAATCTGAATGATCAATATGACACTATAAACACTAAAACCAAGACACACTGTCTGTCTGACCAACATAAACCAGAAAGTGGAGAAGAGATTTGAGAGAAATTTTCTGGGCTGGGAGGCTAAAGTCCAACAATTCTTTAGATTTTGGTAGTGATCCAGATATGGATCTGGATTCAAGATTCTTTGAACAGGGTTAGCAAGAGTGTATTGACACTGTGGGAAACTGAACGGCCTTCACTGAGGGCTGCTCTCAATAAAGGCTTTCTTTACTTTGGCGTCTTTCTGACAATTGTTCCCATTTTATGCAGTGCATTATGTATTTTAAGATGGATTTGCACTGTCAGCATTGGCGGCCTGGTTCTCCACACCTAGGTGTTCTGGAGACCTCGTGCAATGCGACATTGACAAGTGACCTGACAGTCTTATCAGACCACTAAAGTCTATGGATAGTCTCTACTTCGTACCTGTCCAGCCTGGACCACTATTGTTCTGAGCTCCTGGCTCAGCAGTCAGGTTTTTCATTTGTGTAAATCTCAGCGTGATGAAGTGCTTCAGAGGGATGGAGAACAGTGCCTGTGGAATCCATATAAATTATATCACCTAAAATACAGATTGGGATGATGAATATCCAGCTGGTCATTCTATGTTGTTCTGAGGCCAAACTCACTGAGACGCATGAAACCTATCAACCTCACCTATCAATCTTCACGTCTTCTCCAGACACAGGCTAAGGAGCTCGAGTGTTTTACTTAGAAGAACTGGAGTGTCTTTGGATTTACAACCTGAGTCCATTCCTACCAAGGACTCTAGTGACTGTCTTTCTTTACACGACTCCTAGAGTCAGCTCCGTCTGCTTATATCTTGGCTGTGTGTAAAGGTTTAGACTCTGCTTTTTGGCCATGTCTCTCTAAGTTTCTGTCTCTGAGGTTTCTGGAATCTATTTTTTTCCGACACAATTTTTCTTAAAACTACACAATGTCTCGATAAAACTGTTTACTGCAGTTCTTAACATCTGCAACTCTTTTGTAACTGAGCAGGCTGGATTAACACTTTAATACATTAACACAGCACCCTCATAACTTGCAGTGGGCTCACCACCCACAGGAAGGACTCACAGTGTGGAGCAGTGTGATTTGGGTGGCAGTGATGGAGGCTGATGACCCTGAGACAAGGCAACAGATAAGAGGATGAAGATATATGAATGATTTATAGGAAACAGCAAGAAAACCACTGCACCCAACGAAATGTGACCTGTGAATTGAACCCATCACCAAAGCGGTGAAGCAGTGGACAGCTTCGAGTGACTAGGGAGCAGTGGGTGGGGACGGTGCCATGCTTAGGTTCTGGCAGCTGATGGGGTTGGTCCTGAAACCCTCTGGACCCATCTCTGGTTCCTTAACCACTAGACCACCACTGCCCAGAGACGCATCACATCCAGTTACACTTTTTGATTAGTTCTCATAAAGTTTTCATGGAAGAGATGCAAGTTTTTGTTTTAATGTTTTAAGGTAACAATAAAAAGGGTTTATTGATGATTTTAAAGTATTTTGCGCTCAGATAAATTTTTTTTCTCAAAGTTGCTGTGTGACAAAAACCTTAACATGTTGAAAGCTCTACATTAAAATGCCAGCACTGCAACTTTCTTTTCAGATTTATTTCAATTGAAATCATCAAGCAGGCAGAAGCAGGACAAAGGGCCTGCACATGAAAATTCAGACAAACTGTTTATTTTAGGGCAAGCCTTTCATCAAATAATCGAAGGCGATTTATCTCAAGGAGCAGCTGCCCCTGGAATCACTGATGTTGCTAAAGTGTCTACTGTAAAGTTCCTGGAGACTCTTTTCTTTTCCTGATCAGCAGTTTCTTACAGTGGGAGTGCAGGGCAGGCAGTTGTTGAAAAACTTGGTGAATGCCAGCAGGGAGGAGCTGTGTTCCTTTGTTATGCGCAGCTGAGATCAGGGACACATCCACACAACTGGAGCCCTGCTGGGCCCACGGACCTCCGTCGACCCCAGACCCTGATCACACACTCTGGTTTATTGGCTGATAGGAGCTCCGTGATTGATGGCCGGCCATTGTGTGCCTCTCGTTTAGTCTGTTGTTTCTCTTCGCTCCGGAGGCAGTGACAGCTCTGCTGTGTTTTGATGTACTTTTCCCGACTCGCTCATCTGATCCCGTAATCTGCTTCCACTCCCCGACATGACAGCCTCCCCTCTGTATGCGTCAGCTTTCATCTTGCTGTGAGCGAACTCACACAGTCTCCGGGCATGTTGTGTTGATGTACCCTTCACAGATAAAGCCCACATTCTGGTGTCATGGCAGGAGGGCAGAGGATGAGGGAGTGAAGACGCCGTGAATAGCAGAGCTGCTTCTTCTTCTTCCTCTCTTCTCTCTTATCTCTGTTCCAGCCGTTTTCATCGTTTTGCTCTCTGAGTGATCTCAAGCAGAGGCAGTAAATTGCAGTACACTTGTGAAATGTGGGAGTTTTTTTTTTTTTTTATCTTGGTCTGTATTAAGTCTTTGGCTCAAAATGGTGACAGGGAAGAGATGTCACACCACACCTAGTAGAATCACTGCCTTGGCAGATGCGAGAGAATAGGAGACGATCATAATAAAACTTATCACTGGAGAAAACTTTCCTGGACTGACGCCTCTAAATGATAAAGCCAATAGAGGCACATTTGCACATCTGCTGTATGACACCGTGTTGGTTAATCTGTCCACGAAACTTTATGTTTATGATCCAGACAAGGACATTTATAAAACAAACAATTCAGTCTTCTTCTCTAACTGAAATTGTGTCCACAGATGGTACTAGAACCACAGTTTGGGCACAATTGTCTAAAAGTTGTTTGTTCTGCCTCCACAATTACTGCTTCATATACTCTATACCCAAAGTAATTTTCCAAATATATGCTTATAACAGTAGTAGTTACCAGACCTACCAGACAGCCCCAAATTGACCCAGGGTTTATTTGTCTGACTTATGGGATTGTGTCATCACATCACATCACAGAAACTTAATGACACAATTTTTTGCTTCAAATAAATATAAACTGCATTTACACCACATCACAAGCATCACTTTTATTAGGGGAGTGATAATTGTACTGTATTACTTTGAGTACCACCACAGTATTCAAGTTAATTAGCTGCCACCTTGTGGGCTTATTATTAATTAGATTTTATTTTTAGTAGAATGAGAAAACATAGTAATGCTAGTAGATAAAAAAAACATATCTGTGTCACTAATAACATTCTAGGTTATATGTTAGTAAATATGAGTCAGTGATTTAAACATTGGCATTCATTACAGTAAATAGGCCACTTTTTTTGCATTTAGTTGTATCCTCTTCATATGAATGGATAGTTGATGTATGGATTAGAAACACTACCAATAGGCAGAAGATAGGAGGCAGAGCTGGAGGTGGAGGAGTTAAAGATGTTGAGATTCTCTTTAGGAGAGACAAGGATGGACAGGATCAGGAATGAGGTCATTAGAGGGACAACATAGACAGGAAGGTTTGGATGGTATGGACATGTTCAGAGGAAGGACAGTGGATACATTGGTAGAAGAATGATCCTAGAGATGGAGCTACCGGGTAGGAGACAAAGAGGAGATTGGAGGATGCAGTGAGGGAGGACATGGAGGTAGTTAGAGAAGAAGACACAGAGAATTGGGGGAGATGGAAAACACGGATTCGCTGTGACAACCCCTGAAAAGGGACGACCCCAAAGCAAAAGAAATTCAAGCTAAAATAAAAAAGCATGAAGCCGTGACACATGTGACTGATGTCTTTCTCAGTGACGTCACATCACCCTGTCTTTGCTTATTTTAAGTGATTCTAGACATAAATTTGTCCCAGAGATAACCTTTCTCTGTTGTCTTGACCTCTGCCGTTGGCCTCTCATTTCATAGAAAAACACTGTCTGCCCTGTGCGCTCGTGCTGTCAACCTCAGCTCCTCCTCGCTCTATCATCCCCCGGTGGCGTGCATGGATAATTATCTTCAATGGTGCAAAACACAAACAAGCCCTGCTCACGGCGGGGGGCCCACTCTTCTCCACAGCTGTTGGATGAAGTGGACATGAGACAGACCCTCATGTTGGGGTAGAGTAACACAGCCCAGGCCTGAAGTGTGATGTCGTCACTGGGTTTGATGTGGAAAAACTGGGCTTTAGTTCAGACGGAGCTGAGATGGAACTTATTGATGCTTAGAGACACCTGTGCAGAGGAGATGCACAAAGAACCCCCATGGTAATAATCCTACATCTTCACTGAGGGAACAAAGAGCAATGATACAACATGATGATAATGCACCACAAGTGTGGTGGCTCCAGAATCTTCATCTTCTGTCTGTCATGATTGTTCATCTACAACAGGCCTGGGCAATTATTGTGACCCGCAGGCCACAGGTGGTGCTAAAGATTGGATCATGGCCCTGATCAGGAGCAGATAGATGGAGTATTGGTTATAAACAACAAGTAGAGTCACAAATAAGGACTAAATTACTTAAAAGATTTTTTAATCACTGGGACAATAAGGGTTTGCAGGTAAAAGGATTATGATGATATAAATTATGAGTGTAATCTGGACAGGTTTGGCAACATCCTGCAGCCACAGTCACCTTTTCTGAAACAGTCATGCCTGGTCTACAGGAGTGTTTCTCAAAATGTTTTTCTGGGGAAAAACCATCCATCTTTGTTTATCCACCAGCGGGTCGCAGGAGCAGCAGTCTCCATGACTGCCACAGAAATCACATCACCCCACACTGTACCTTCCTCAGGGTGGTGAGCTCACTGGAAGCCAAACTAGCGTGCCTCTTTATTTAAAAATAAAATCCATCTTTTTATTTTTCTTCAAAAAAACTTAACTGACTCTGTCGAACAATTTATCTTTTCGCTCCAGATCCATCAGAAAGTCTGTTTCTATCCACATGGAGGCTAATGCTAAAAGCTGCATCTGTTTGGTCGTATTTCTGCTATATCATGCAGAGAACGAACATTCTATAGAGGCAGTGGACACAGTGATGGTTACAGCAAAACATGACAATGTGTAAAGTTGCCCCATAATCTCACTCAGATTTTTGATCTGACGAAAATCAACGAGATCAGCAAGACTTTTCTCCTCAAAATCAGCCATGCCATATATGACATGATATCAGTTTTCAGTCGGGGAAAATCAAAGATGACATTGTCACAGTCCTGGCACAGCTTATCTAATCACAGGACATGTATGTGTTGCCTTCTACCAAGGGCCAGCTAGAGGGCCCTGAGGTCTGTGCACTTGAATGTGTGTTATATTTCATTGAACCTTACACCACTAGCTGGCTGAAATATGATTGGATAAAAGGTTTTCATCCAACTTTTTAAATGAAACTCCCTTTATATAGATAAAATAATAAGTTTTATTTATGAATAAATGTGTTTATCTGAGTATGTTTTAGGCCAAGAGAGAAGGCTTTGCTGGCCCACATGGCCCACCACTGGATTAAGATGAACCCCCCAAAAAATTTTCTGTGACCCACCTAAGGGCCATGACCCATTCTTTAGGAAAAAATACCCCAGAGGTCATTTCTGAAAATTTGAAAACATACAACATATCTTAACTTGTCTGGAATTACACGGTTTTAACTGCCCACAGATCAGTATCTAATATTCCTACATGCCATTTTAGTGTCATACATTCAAACATATGTCTCATTCTAATACATGTTTATTTGTAGTTGGTCTTGGTTTATTTTCAGTGACCCCAGGCGGTTTAAATCCTGCTTTAAAGACTGAAGCTCCGAGCTTTTTTAGCCATTTCTCCGTATTTGTCTTCGTGTGACTTTGTGGAGGGTAATTCTAACCCCTCACTCTGTGCTATGTTATGATGAAGTCTTCCCTCACTTTGCCCTGATTAAAGGGAACCTCCTGGTTTAGCAGAGGTAGGGGTCGAACGCTGTCGAGGTGTCCTGAGGTCAGAGCAGATCATTCATCTTGTTTGTTTTGACTGTCCTGGTTTGGTTGGATGTGCGTTAAGCCGGTGTAAAGCCCGCTGTGCCCTGGAAGTGATCAGACAAATGAAGTCCAGATTGCTGTCATTCACAAACATGTTTCACTGACGTTTAGCCAGTCTGTCAGCTCTGTGTTTGACAGGGGAAAACCATGATTTAATCTTTTCTTTTTTCTGCTTGTGATTTGCATTTTGTGTTTTCATAACCTCCGTGGGCAGAGGTGTGGTCTATCTGCATTAATGCTGGAGTTAATGCTTCACATCCTGCAGGTCAGCCATCAGTCAACACTCAGTCAGTTCTGTCTGCGTTGGATTAGTGCAGTTTGACCGTAGCCAGGTGTGTGAGACCTGTGTCAGTGTCTCAGGTCTCAGCTGAGGTGTTGTGTTCCAGTATACTTACCTGTGACTTTGCCCGAGTACGGGTTCACTGTCCATGGTGATATCAAGGTGAACCGAAAAAGAAGCCCAATCAGGTTTGATCCCCCCTGCAGCCCCTGGAGGTAAGTGGGGTCTAATCCCCAGAAAGCCTTAGAAAGACACAGAGGAATGCTTGGCACACAGCATACCATTCAGCCAAGGATTAGACTGAAAGGAGCTCAGCTTCACACACTCCTCTACTCCACTCACTCTCTGGGACTACATATTCTTGTGGCTTTGTGGTGAGTGTGGAGTTGGAAGAGGGAGAAATGTTGTCAAACCTCCAGAGTGATTTGGTGAAACTGCACATATTTGGGTCATGTTGGGCTTATTAGCAGCGACTCTAAGAGACCCGACAATACGCACGTTATAAAAAAAGAACTTCTCCAAGTTTTAAATACTGGATGAAAAAGTAGTAGTAAATAGTTTAAAGCAGGAGTCTCAAACTCAAATAAGTTAAGGGCCTCTGCCCCCACTGTGATTTCCCCAAAGGGTCAAATCAGCTATCAATGTTCAATCAGAAAGAAAATAAAAATGGTATTTTATTGTTTCCCACAGAACTAGAGAACCAGAGGGAGCCTGTGGACCAGGGTTTGAGAACTAAATTATTATAATATTCAATTATTTCTAAAACTTTTCCATGTATTTATTAGTGAAGCACACAATGCCATACTCAGACTAGAGTACAGTTTACAGCCCATGTGTCAAACTCAAAGCCAAGTGTGGCTCGTCGAGTCATTTTATGTGGCCCAAAGAGATTTCACATGAAAAAATAAAAGTTTTTATGACACTTTCTGTGAATGCAGTAAATTAGACAAGATGAAGAGCATATTTTCACAGTGTCCCACTAGGGCTCTGTAATCAATGACCTACAGATGGGTACTGGTCCACCACCCAAAACCTGTATGGTCTTATATACAACTGGCCCTTTAAGGTGAACCGTATTGCTGATGTGGCCCTTGGTAGTAATGTGATGGTCTGAAGTTCAGATCAGTAAATTTAGGCGTCATCAACCCGCCAGCCAATCAACACTGGTCCATCAATGAGAAAATGGAGAAAGGAACTAAATAATAATAATAATAATGTAAGTGTTGTTGGCCCTGCCTACATTTAACTCCATATCATGTCAAGGACCACAAAATATCATTCTACGGGCCACAAATGGCCCGCGGCCCACAAGTTTGAGACCTGTGATTTTAAGAGTTAGAAATGTAGCCACATGCCACACAGTGCCATGAAGCAGGACAACTTGGAATATTTTGCATCAGTTTTTTTCTGATCTGATCATTATCTTTTTCCTTAAATCTTTTTAAGTGTTTTACAGTAGAAATGGATCAGATCCTAAGCTGATGATGAACTGTGGCATTAGGACAAGGTAGTGAAGCTCTAGAGTTACAAATCAGCTCCACGCCCCACCCTTTGGGAAACACTAAGTGATTCTCAGTAATAATAATACTTAAAAAAGAGCTGGACAATCATGATATTTTTCTCTTTGAGAAAATTATATTACACGCTTACAACAGCTGAGGACTAGAGACTCTAAATATTTACACAGAGGAATCAGGGTATTGTCCGTTTCACATTATGTCTGCGATAATTTCCCATTTCCTTATTTAATGAAAAGAAAAGAGTCTGTTAATTTGTCTGTCTAAAAAGCTAAAGCAATTTTATAAACATCTGTAATCCAGACATCCACAGCAGAACACCATCTGGTGTGATCACAGTGACACTTTTTTTTTTTAAGTTGTAATAAGCCTTCTAAGAGAAAGTGAAGAGTGGAAAGTTTGCTGCCTGAACTGAAAGCCCCATTTGCATCGGTGGCGGCGGCAGCGGGTGAGAGTCCGTCTACGAGACAGAGTGATTAAAGATGTGCCGTCCGTCCAACACACTGATGCAATATAGTATCAAGTGGATGGCTGTGTTGTTCGTGTCCCAGATGCATAGTAACGTGGTCTGAGTCTTCACTGAATGTGTTTTAACAGGTGTACAGTTGCACAGAAACGTGTAATGTTGTAAAGAGTGATGCTCATGTTTGGCGCTAAGTCGCCGGTGCAGACAATGGAGCGGTGGTTCGCGGCAGACTCATCAATCTAACACTGACCCTGGGCTGTGGAGGGAGTGATGTTGATCCTGGAGCTCTGCCGCCGCTTTCAGAGCTTACTCATATGTGACTGTTTTTGGAGCTCTGCACAGCATCAGCAGGTTAAACTGTTGCTGTTTTTACTTTTTGACCCTAAATAAGAAACGTAATCCGCAGTGATTGAACCAGGGCAACGATTGTCAACCTTAGTTTTTGGCATTGAAAGAAATTGACCCGTTAACATTGTTATCATGATTCATTAAGTGCTCTTGAAATAACATTTAATCCATGTAACCACTAGGGTAAAATAGACCTATGGTTATCTTGAATATCTTCATTAGAACTAGTTATCTTAATATTTCTGGCCATATTCCTCCAGAATTGGAGTGAAAGCCTCGTCCTCACTGAAGCACGTCTTCAAACATGCGGCAGTTTGGAAGCGGTCACGACCGACTGGGCTTTTTTTAGCCAGACGTCGTCTGCGTCTGCTTTTCTTACACACATGAACATATCTGCTGTCAGTAAACCTGTCATGAGATTGAAGGCACAAAGTGCAGGTATAAAAGTGGACTGTCTCTGCTGCAGGAGCGTAAATGCCTCCATATGGTCACAGTCCAGCCACTGTGGGCTTCAAAAAGAGTCAGTACCAGTGTGTAAACAGAACACGGCTGCAGCAATTTAATATTTTTACTTTTACTGAGATATTTATTACGATCTGCTTTACCTCTACGCATTGAAACTGTTTGTTGATAGTTTTTGCTGCCAGGGGGCGCTGGTGAGGGCCTAAAAACATTTTCTTTTTATAATTTGTCCTGAACTGTACCAGTTTTTATATGTTCTGACGGCTAACGGCTGCAAATTAGTCATGATGTCATTCTTTTTAAGAAAAATATTTTAAGAATATTTCAGGGGAAATAAAGTATGTATCCTGAGATTAAAACAGGTCAATAATTGTCTTATGCTTAACAAATGTTATAAATATCAATTAGCGAAAATGAAGTTTGCATTGTAGCCTTGTTTGCTGGTTCCCAGCCAGAGGCTAATGCTGTTTAGGCTGCTGTAAAGTAAAAATGTTTGGCCACAAAACAAAAATACTTAAGACCATTGGAGAAGTCATATGTGACGGGTATGTCATTACTGTAATCATTTAATTCCACCTTTAGAAGATGATGTCCATGTAGAGATATACTGTAGACATAATAAACATGGAGCAGAACATATACTGTGGTAAAATAACCCTGTGTATATGACAAAACAGACCAAACAGTCTAAAACCTATGGTTATTATTCTGGGTTGAAACAAAGTCAGTTTAGACTCTGGGAAAGTTATTCAGTTAAGGTGAGAAATACATATGTCAATACTATAAACATCAATATATAGGTGAGATATGGTATATACAGTATGTGTTTCCATCTAGGTGGCCTAGTGGTTATGGAACCCAACTTGGGTCCAGGGTTTCAAGGTTCAAATCCACCAACTGCTTGGAAGAACCTGAAGCCTTGTGGACCTGAGTCCACTTCCAGTAAAACCGGATTAAGAAAAATACAAAGTCAAGTAAGACTGTAGATCAATGCATTATGTGTCAAATACCTCAGTATTTCACTGCAGAAGCTCTTTAATTCTTCCAGGTTTCTCTGCAGTCGCTTCCAGCGTTTGATTAGTGACATTTCCATTAATGTGAAACGAGGGAAATCTTTTTTCTCCGTCAGAGTTCGTAAGATGAATCCAAAATACAACCCCAATGTTTCAACAACAGCTTAAAGAGTGAATAGTGACCCTCAAACTTTACACGAGCTCGTACGTCTGGAGACAGCTTATATTGGCAGTTAAGGATATTTAAAATGACAAGGGGAGTACGTAATGAGATGAGGTTAGGAATAAAATTCCTCCTCAAAGACTTTTCTGACCGAGTCCTATTAAAAAGTATGTAGCAAAACATTGTGTTTCCGCTCTTTCAATTTGTGACACTTGAGGGTTTTTCTTTCTGACGACCCTCTGAGCAGAGCTCAGCGAGTGCACGGTAAAATGATCCAGGCATACGGAGACAAAAAGGAGATTAGCTGTTACGTGAGACATCCCGCAGGACGGTGACAAATCAGAAGAGTTGTTATGACAGGAGAAATGGACAGCTCTGTCGGAGAGAAACACAATCGCCAAGAGAAGTGAGACAATAGTGAAGGAAAGATTTGGCCTAATTCTGACCACACATGTCTGCTCTTTAGTTCATTTATGGCTCCTCGGAACGAGGCAGGTTTATGGTTTGCTATTGAAGCAAAAAAAAATTGTCCTAAGGGGACCTGGGATCTCTACAGTCTGGCAGCTGTGTCTTGGATCTGGAGGTACGAGTGCAGTCACTATCGTACAGTCACTGTGTTCTTCTGGAACAGTTTCTGTTTGGTTGTTATGGATCCTGGTGCAGGGTTGTCAGATGGTTCTTCCTTGTTTTCATGGTTAGGGAAAAAAAACTAGTGTAATGTTTTATTGTGGACAAAATAAATGTGTCATTCAAACACACTGATCCAGCCCTTTGTCTGTAGCCTTTGGTCTGTGGTGTTCTATTGGTGAACACCAATAGAACCAATAGAAAAATTTTCTAGAGTGGACAATCTGTGAAGCAGGTGTCCAGTGTGATTCTGCGTGAGTCCATCAGTGTGTAAACTGGTGCCATCACAGTTGGTCAGTTCTTTTATTTGGTCTCCGACATGTGGTTTGAATATATTTATTTGGAAAATCCCAACCTCTCAACACTGCTCAAAAGTTAAACAAGTACAGAATGACAGTTGAAAACCCAGTGGAAAAACAACACCAGCTAAAAGTTACAGAAAATAAAAAATTTTTGTTGCTCCGTTTGGTAAACAAAAAGACTTGTGGGCAGTCTGTTTAGGGCAGTGTTTAAGGAATTGGACTCTGGTCCACAGGGTTTCAGGTTCAAATCCGCCAGCTTCCAAGTTAGCACTGGGTTGCACCGACCATGGTGTCGTCCCCACTCACTGGTCCCATTGTGTGCAGTGGTGTGGACCACAATGACTATGAGTTTGCTTTCCTTCCTAAGGACATTAAAACCCCCTGCATTTCTTATGTCAGACTCCATTGGTAACATTCGCACTGACATCTTACTGTAAATTTCTGTTTAAAGATCTGTAAATTTCCAAAATAAAACACATTTTAGACATTGAACTAATTATTTTGAAAATTAGTTTATCATCAAATTATTAATAAATGAATTTTTTTATGCTTTAACAGTACTTTTGATCAATTGCAAATGCATGGTATTATGTTTAATTGATTTAAGAGAGTAACTGTGTGATGCAGAGATGTTCACTGGTCACTTTTTCCAAGTCAAGTCACAAGTCTTCGTTTGTGCAACTTAAGTGCGACTCGAGTCCGAGTCTCAGACTCGAGTCCCCATGTCTTGTCAAAACTAAAACAACCATTCATGCATAGAATTAACATTATTCTCAATACACACAGGCTGCTACTTGCTGCTAATCATAGTGGCCTGAAGTATAAAATAAAACAGTAACGTCAGGGGAGGGGAACTATAAAACTAGCCAACAGACTATAACTGTGGCTGAATTAGTTTGCTAACGGTAATGTTATCTTCCCAGACAAGCCCAGTTTCCCTTTGCCCACTGACCCATCCTTGTGTGTTCTGAGTTGCCTGAGAAAGTTATGGACTTTATTCACGACTCAGGAGTCATAGCACCAAAGTCAAGTCAAGTCTCGAGTCTTACATGGCAAGTCTCAAGTCAAGTCACAAGTCTTTGTTTGTGCGACTCAAGTGCAACATGAGTCTCAGACTCGAGTCCCCATGTCTGGTGTGATCTCAGAACTCTAACAGACTCTTCACCCTAACATTCTACAGATAAAAAATAATAATAATAATATCTACAAAGTATCTCTAAACTTCACTTAAAGCAACCACTAAGGTTGGACCTCAGCATGTTAGTTGGTGCCCCTGGTGTAGACAGTATCCAGATGTAGAGCTTGTAGAGCAGGGGTGTCAAACTCGTTCCTCGAGGGCTGGTGTGGCTGCAGGTTTTTGATCCAACCTCTCCAGAGCATACTAGTTGACCAATCAGCTAGTTGACCAATCAGCAAGTCAGGTGTGCTGCTGGTTGGTTGGAATAAAAACCTGCAGCCACACCGGCCCTTTGTGGATCCAGTTTGACACCCCTGTTGTAGAGGGTTAAACTTTCTACTCCAACTGTGTTAAACTGCCACAGTGTCCAGTTGGTCTTTGCTAACTACCAACCTGTCTCCAGCCTGTGTGTGTTTCTTCTGTAGTGCTGCTGACCCAGGTCTCCGGTTCTCAGCAGTCGTACTACTGCATGTCAATGAAATGCACTTTTAAAAGATCTGGGTTGCAATAAAGCCAAATTATCCCTTAAAGGAAAACCAGCTGTTGGTGATATTGATGCCATTTGCCTGTTTTTAGTCCCGAGCGCTTATAAAGTGCAAACTGTTAAACAGCTCAGTGTGTGTTATTTAAAACTTGTGCAGTCAGCAGCAGTAACTCGCAGTTAATATGTTGTCATTTCGTATGTGCGTGCGTGAGCTCTAATTCAGGCGCTGGTTGTTTTTTCGTGTGTCAGCCACTTGTGGCAGTGTGTTGGCTGAGAGGACTGAGGTTCGGTTCCTGCAGCGGGTGGAAAGTGTTTTATAAGCGAAGGGTCAAAGACGAGTCCAGGAGCCTCCCTGCCACATTAAAGCAGCAGAGGAAGATTATGTGGTTCCATCAAGTCAACTGGGTCTGTTTTTACTTGTTGCTGGGGTGACCGCAGTGTGGACAGGAGTTCGGGGAGCGGGGACAAAGGTTGCACACCATAAGATGCCAACTAAGTTCATTAGAATAGACAGAAAGTGAGAGTGTCGCCAAGGAAAAGTTGACAAAGCAGCTTTTATTTGGGTCAGCGGGGTCCGTCCATGGAGGAGCTGGGGTCTCAGTTCTTGATGAAGGTGCAGGGTGTGAGCTGCATCATCAGCCACGATCTTTTTAAAGACATCTGCTGCTTTCAACCCGTAGGAAATGTTAAAAGACTGCTGTGTGGTTTTGTAAGTGCGGCTGGTCCCCACCGCATACAATCTCAATCCAGAACACTGCAATTCAACAGATGTGCCCACCACTAATTTTAGCCATTTTACAAAGACCACAGCATTGTTTGCTGTCATGAAGCAGAGAAAATCGTTTCCATTTATTCTGGAGAGTATTCAGTACACAACCCAGGCAGGAGTGTACCAGAGTGGGGTTAAAATTTACTTTAAATTCTTTAGGGTTTTTTTTTTCTGTCTTTTTTTGGTGGACAGTCAAGGACAGAAAAACACAACGCTGCGACAAACAAGTGGTGGACAAACTGTGGAGTCTGTGCTCAGTGATTAGAGGTGAAGGTGGTGAGTGAGCGTGAAATGGAGGTTAATTTTCCTGTCACTACTATATACACTGGGGGTCGGGGGGGTGTCTCAGCAGACTGGACCCCGCCTGTACTTGTGGTGGGACATTGTGCTGAAGTGTTCACAAGAAAAGACAACAGGGACGAAACGTGAAAGGGAAGATTGTGGAAGAGTTGGTGTTGTGTCCTGTGCAGGGAAATTGTACTTCGGTCTTCACCTTCCATGCTGTGTCATCTGATCATACCTGGACAGTTGGCATTAAAATTGTCTGGGATAATGTCAGGACATTATGAGAACTGCAGAGTTGGACAGAGTGATGCAGAAGTGACTTGACTTGTAATGGAATAGCAATGACTCAGACTTCATCTCAGAACCCTCGAGACCTGAGCTAATTTTGAAAAAGTTTCAATTCCCCCCTTTTTTTCTTGACTGGCTTAAAAACCCAAACCAGTTACCAGGCTACGGAATCTGTGTGGCTGTGGAGACAACCCCTAAACTTGATTTACGTCCCTCTCTTCATTGCTTGCTGTGTCTGTTGTCCAGTTAGCAAGAAAGTATCAGAAAAATTACATGTTGTGGCTGAGAAGGAAAATCGTTCAAATGCTGTGATCTGCTGAAACTCTGAATTTCCAACATGTAGTGTGTCAAATAAAATAAGATGGATTTTTAGGAGAGACAGATCTGCTACTTCTCCTCCTTTTGGCTTGTCCATTTTTAGGGGTTGCCACAGCAAATCATTGTTTTCCATCTCCCCCTGTTCTCTGTATCTTCTACTGCCTCCTCTTTGTCTCTTACCTGTCTATATATCCACTGTCCCTCCTCTGAACATGTCCAAACCATCTCAATCTGGGTCCACTAACTTTTTCTTCAAACCTTCCTGTCTGTGTTGTCCCCCTGATCACCTCATTCCTGATCCTGTCCATCCTTGTCACCCCCAAAGACAACCTCAGCATCTTTAACTCTGCCTCTTCCAGCTCTGCCTCCTGTCCTCTACCTATTCCTAGTGTCTCTAATCCATACATCATGGCTGGTCTCACCACTGTCCTGTAAACCTTTCCCTTCACCTTAGCTGACTCATTTCCAACATGTAGTGTGTCAAATAAAATAAGAGGGATTTTTAGGAGAGACAGATCTGCTACTTCTCCTCCTTTTGGCTTGTCCACTTTTTAGGGGTTGCCACAGCAAATCATTGTTTTCCATCTCCCCCTGTTCTCGGTATCTTCTACTACCTCCTCTTTGTCTCCTACCTGTCTATGTATCCACTGTCCCTCCTCTGAACATGTCCAAACCATCTCAATCTGGCTTCACTCATTTTTTCTCCAAACCTTCCCTCTAATCACCTCATTCCTGATCCTGTCCATCCTTGTCTCTCCTAAAGAGAATCTCAGCATCTTTAACTCCTCCACCTCCAGCTCTGTCTCCTGTCTTCTACCTATTCCTAGTGTCTCTAATCCATCCATTGTGACTGGTCTATCTGTTCTCTACACCTTTCCCTTCACCTTAGCTGACTCTCTTCTATTACAGATGTGGAGAGACAGACATGGTGTCTGTAAATGTGTGTGACTGCATTGGGGACTCGATCGGGGAAGATATTTAGCATCATTCCACTCACAAAAACACAAACAGAATTTGTACCATTTGAAATAACAAAATTATTTAATTGTTCTAAAAACTCAGGTGTGAGACGCGTTTTACCGCTGTATCTCATGACACATTCCAGACAAATTGAAGGACGTTTAAACCTGAACTGTACTCAGACGTCCACGCAGGATGGGATCACTCAGCATGGATGTTAACTCCAATGTCTGAATGGGGTTTCTGTCAACAGACCACCAGAGACACCGCAGCCGTCACACCGCTCAGTCTTGAGCTGCTCTGGTGCTGAAATTACACACCACCTCCCGCTGGAGACATGGGGCAGAGATACAGACCCTGTCACTGACATCAGTATCAGGACATGCATGTGCTGGAAAAACAATGAGAGATAGATTGAGTGAGTGAGAGACAGGAGACCCTCCTCATTCCTTTTTTTTACCTTTATTACTCATACTGTTGTATTTGCTGGACAAAAACATAATGTTCAAAACAAAATGTCCATGGCAGCGGTCCGTCTGTGGGCAGCACGGTTCAGGTCACATGGTGAGTGTGTGCTCCGTCCTGTTTGACCTTGGTTTTAGTGGCTGTGATGATTGATGAGGTGAGATGTGTGTGTGTGCCTCAGGTGAGGACCTGCCTGACCCCTCGTGCTCTCACCTCGAGGTCCTGCAGACGTCAGGGTGGTTCCATTCTCAGCAGGGCTTTCCGACACCTCAGCCAGACTTATAAACCAGAGCAGATGTAGACTGGCCGCCCTCCCTGCACTTGTTTCTGACTCAACCGTGGACTTGGAGTTGGGGATTAAAGTCTGGCTCTCCTTCGGGATCAATTACGTGACTGATTGTTAAAGCACGGGCTGCACTTCCTTCTCACCTGTAATTACAGCTGAACCTGTCCACTCTGTGGGCTGGACCAGTCTGAGAGTGGAGACGAAGGGCGGGAGTGGTGCGTTTACAACAGGAGGAGATGATGAAGTGTGTCTCAGGCTTAAAGTCAGTCACCTAGTAAAAAACACAACTGTGGCTCTGGGAAAAACACAGTAAAGACAGGAGTTTAGGTACAGTTGTGTTCTGAGGACAGAACAGCTTGGATTGGACCGACTATTACAAGTGATGGAATGCTGGTGTTAGGTTTGTCTGTCTTTCCCTTTCCCTACTGTTGTGTTGTGTTGGTTAATCAGTGTGAGCAGTGTGAGTTGTACCTGCCTGGCCTTTTGGTATTGATTTTTTGTTTCTCTTGTTTTTTTTTCAATAAAACCCTGAACTCTGCCAGTCCTGCATTTGGGTCCTCACCACTTTCGCCTGCCATCCTCACCTCGAACCATAACAGCTGGAAACTGATATATTACATGATATGAGCTGACTAATCACAGTTAATCATAGATAGAAAGATAAGGTAGATAAGGTAGATATCTATTGAAATAGATAGACAGGTGTATGGATGAATGGATGAAGACATACAGTCATGGAAAAAATGATTAGACCACTCTTTCTTTAATTTC
>JAFBJS010014337.1:293237-333269 GCA_016785265.1 Paraplagusia blochii
TTCATTGTTTCCCCCAGGTGATAAACCTTTAGTGGAACAAGGCATTAAGATGAACAAGGAATTGAAGAAAACAGCAGAGTGGTCTAATCATTTTTGTCCATGACTGTAGATAGATAGATAGATTCTTTGTTTTGTTTTTCTATATATTGCTCAAACCAAAAGACCAAAAGCAGGAGTCAGATGTTTTTTTGTGATCCATCACCAAAGTGAACAGTGGGCAGCGTTGAGCGAGTGGGAGCAGTGGGTAGAGACTGGTGGACTTGAACCTGAAACTCTGAACCCAAACTTCCTTTATCCATTCAGGCATCCATATTTACATGTATAGTGTTTGCAAGGTTTAAAAGGCAAGTCGCCATCTAGTGGTCCTTTCCTTCGTTTTCTTTTTTTTACATTGCAGGATGTCTTTAGCATGTGACTGTTGTTTATTTTTCAACTTTACTGTAGTATGTGGTGGGATTACACAGTAGCACATTCTTTAACGCACATACACATACATGGGAGCAGCAAAAATATTATCATAGAGTATCACAACAAAAAGACTCCAATGAATCCAACCCTGGTGTCTTTGATGGTTGGACCAAAAAGTAGGTCAAACCCTAAAAAACATTTATTCAGATTCATTATGATTTTCCACTGCCAGTCCCACAGGGGGAGTAAAGAGAAAGCGTGACCTCACATTTAGGCGCATCTTCAACACATTATTCACGCCTTTCTGGTGCAAACGATCCCTCTGTGTTGTCTGTGCTGTTACTGATTTCTGTGAAACACTGTCTTCTCTCTGTCCTCTTAGTTCTGTCTTCAACTGCTCCGTTACATCTCACACCTGTCTATGTATTGTTCTCCATCATTTTTCACAAATCTTGCATGCACTGACAGGACTTTGGAAATGTTCCTTTTCATGGATATTGAGTTCAGCATCAGCTCCACTGTCACTGTCAAACAGTTGGTTATTCCAGAGTGTCATCATGGTGCTATAGCAATAAGAAATGTTTGCAATTTTCCTTTCACAATACACCAACTAAATAAACAACGTTGCTACGAATGACCGGCACAAGCCAATTATCCCTGTGGTAACTTTTCTGTTTAATTAATTTAACACAGACATAAGTTCATAAATATACCTTATGGCAAAAGGTTGGTCTCACAACATTTTTATGTAGAACTAGCTACTTCAGGGCGTAATAAGATTCGTGTTCACGAGCGGTGGCATGGTTTGACACATGATAGATGCTGGATTGAGTAGCTGATTGATTGACAGATGACCACGGTCCTGCAACGTTCTCAGCTCAAAACGTGTGTTCTCACACTGTACGATCCGATGGTCTGGTGCAATTCGACTGTTCACGCTGTACGTCTGTACACGACACATCTGACTGCAGTAGCTGAAATTGCTTTGGTTAAAAGTGTCTGCCAAATGTCTTGTAATGTAATGTTATGTACATAAAGACAAAGAGGAGGAAGAAGAAGCCGGTAGTAGGAGACTGTGACACAATAAGAATAATGCTGCTAACTCATTTCCCTAGTAGTTTGTGTAATTCTGTGATCAGACATCGAAAGGACGAGGCAATGACAACAACATGTACAGTATAGACCAGGAGAAGGTCTATCAGTTCTGTGTCGTTTACTTATTTTCTTCCTTGTATCTGTGCTGACACATGTGCAGTTTGGAAGGCTGAGGAAAACACCCCCACCACCACCACCACCACCACCACCCACTCTCCGCCGCAACTATAAATGATAGCATTTGTCTATAAAATAGTTCTAGCTACACCTCTGCATAACATCGTATCCTTGTTAACATAAAGAAAACAAAAAAGAAAGAGATATAGTTCAACTTACAAGCATGTGCAATTGCACTTTATTGAAGTACAGTGGGAAAAAAAGCATGTTCCCCAAGGTCACACGCACCCCCAGTGGGGCCCGCCCCACACTTTGAGAAGCACTGGGTTAAAGTAAACACAGTATTTGTATGTCCTTATCTAAGAGCAGCAGCAGCAGTCGTCTTTAGTCTGTTTGAAGCTGTGCTACGACAGAGATAAACACTTTCCCTGCTCTGATGTCAGCACCTGGTCACTAATGATGCTGCAGCGCTGAGCTCAGCTAATTGACCAGACAAAGATGGATCAGGACGGTGAACTCTGCTGTGTCTGCTAACTGCACTCTGCCTGTGTGTGTGTGTGTGTGTGTGTTTCATTTACTGCTTTGGACCTTCGCGGCTATCTTCCAAAAAGACTTCAAATTCTGAAACAACGTGATTGCCCTACAGAGAGGTGTCCAAATGGTCCAGAACAGGCTTCGGGACAGAATATCTGTCCTTCATTGTGTTGCAGTTATTCACCTCCTGCTGTTAACCATGTGAGAAAACATCTGAGCTGTTCCTGGCATGTGCACATGGCTCTTCAAGACTGGCCTGTCTTCAGGCTGCCCCATCTTTCCGCACAGGAAGAGAACAAATAAACTGAAGTCAGTGATGAGCTTCAGGGATCAGGCCGTCACTGACGCTGAGTCTGATGTGTTCTAGAAGGTTGGCAACAACAACTGGGATTCTGACACAAGGTCTTTGGCTTATTTTAACTCAAAGTGAATGACGGAACAATAATAGAGCCTTAGTCTGTGTGTGTTCATTACCTCCATAAGAGTTTTAATAAACACTGACATGTTTCTCATGGGAACTTGAGGTTTGGATGAAAATAGAGATAAGCTGTAATTAGGTTTAATATTCTGGAATACCACCAGAAGTATATGATGGTGTGTTGTAAAGATGTTGTTTTTCACCAGGCAACCCCTAGGTGGCAGCAGAAAGGCAAATACATTTTTGTTTAAATTCTGTGTTTTAAATCAAGTTCATTGGTGTTTCAAAGTGAACGCTCTCAATGTCTTGATGTTGGCAAGTGCAGGGCAAAGATATATTAATTGTGATCAGTGTCATTACCTTAAACATCAAGTTAAATATTTGATCTTCTTCTCCTTTCAGATTGTCCCTTTTTCAGGGGTTGCCACAGCAAGTCAACATTTTCCATCTCACAATAAAATATTTGATGAAAATACTAAAATGCAGTTAAAAAGAACTGATTGTCAGAATAGGCAGGAGGAGAAAAATGTGTTATGGCAACACATTTCTGGCACCAGTTTGACATTGATTTACCATCTGATCAATTTACTGAACAGATCCATTTTTATCAAGGGTTGGGATCTGTGATGAGCCCACTGGTCTGGCCAAGATTTGGAAAATAAATAGATCAATCAAATTGTATTTATATAGCCAACATTTACAAAACACAGTTAGGAACAATCGGAAAAAAAGCCCAGGGAAGCAGGGAAAAAAGAAAAAGGTAGGAACCTTAGGGAGAACCAAAGGAGAGGGATCCACTCCCTGGACGGACAGAGGTGGAGTAGATGTTACCCAAACATCCAAGTACACAAATACATACACCAAAAAATTGAAAATAGAGGATTCAGATTTATAAAGTGTTTATGGGCCAGTGTCCATCTTAAACACTGGGCTTGTCATAGTCTGTGGTAGGGGCAGTTGACAGAGTCCTCCCTTCTGTCCTGGGCTCATCCAGTTCACCAAAACTGAGAAAAAAGAATGGAATCAGTTAGATATGTGATACAAATCATGGTGGGACATTGTTGTGTTGATGTGACTTGAGGACAGAAGACAGAGGACTGAAGTAAAGACCTCAAAGTCTATGAGTTCATTCTAGGTGCAGGATGAAAAATGCCCCCCAGCAGTCTAGGCCTATAGCAGGATATGTTTAGACTATTTTGATCAGGACGTGTCTGATCTAGTTTAGGCTATGCTAAAGAGGTGGGTTTTGAGTCTCACTTTAAAGGTGGAGACAGAATCTGACTCTCAAACTGAGAGTGGGAGTTGGTTCCACAGGAGAGGAGCCTGGTAACTAAAAAGAAAAATGATCTTTTTAGTTTCAATGATGACATGACGTCTACGCAGGGACATGCGCCTTACGTACAGTAAAATATGACAATACAATGTGGTTCTCTGCTTCTACTCATGTTGTAGACGTGCAAGTTTAGGTTTCACCTGGACTGTATGTACGCTTTAAGGACAGATTTGCTCTAACTGGTGTACGAGACCTCACAAATTTACCCTGTGTGACAAAGAAGTCTGTTTTATTTTAGTCTACCTCTTCTCACTGGAAAAGTATTAGAGTGAGGTTAGCCGGACTGTTCACATGAATTAATATCATGGCCGTGTCCCTGGACGAGTAACCACAGAACCTTTGGTGTCTCATATGTGTTTGATTCTCACTCAGGTGTTACTGAGCTCGGGTCTAGAGATCAGTGATAGAGGATTTACATCAAGTATGTCTTCATTTAAACCTCTTCCAGATTCCTAATGTTTCTTTTGACCAAAATGTGTTTCTATTGAGTGCCTTACACTAGAGTTTTCAGGGTTTTCTCCCCTCCCCTGCATCATTCCCATCTTGGCACAACTGTTTTTCAAGTCTGAATTGTCTCATTCTCTATGCCTCTTTGCCAATGTCAGCCACAGCGTAGGGTTTTTCAAGTTGCCCTACATGCATTGAATTCCAGGAATCTCAAGAACATCATGAAGGAATTCTATCCAAATTTTTCCCATTGTTAAATTTGACACAATGTTCGAAGGACAGGGTTTTTGGCTCAAGAACATCAAAGGTTGAAGGTGACGTGACCACATTTTTTATCTCCAATGGTGTCTTTTCTCAAGAATGTCTTTGAATATGTTAAGCACACATGTTGACTTGGACCCGAGCATCAAGCGTTTGAATCTGAATGGACTGTGGTCAAGTTCAAGGTCACTACGGCCTCACAAACCGTGTTTTTCAGCCTCTGGGACTTTATATATTTCTTTTAAGTCGACATCTGCACGTTTCAAAGTCTGGACGAGCTGTTTGTACTGAAATAGCAGTGGTCAGCAGAGGCATACTTCCACAGGAACATAATTCTAGTGTTTCAGTGTCACTTTGGAAGATCTTTTCCTTTTACAGGCTAGCGGTCGGTTACTCACGTCGATGGAGTTGATGTGACGCAGTGAAGGGAAAGAATAGTCCTGTCTTGGCTTCACGTCGTCAGTAGTTCTCTGGCCAGTGTTTGTAAAAAGCTTAACACACTTGTTGTGTTGCTACTGAATGGCGTAAAAAAAAAATCCCACAGACTTTACAAGGAGAGTTTTCCATATTCTGCTGATCTTCTCTCACATCTGACTTCTTCTCAGAGGTTTCCCATCGCTGTCACACTCATCTTTCCTCTGCCAAGTCGTACTTTTACATACAGCTGACTTTATGATGAGCTTAAGCAGAAACAGTCCCTCAGGCCTCCTTTCATAACTGCCTCTAAACACATTCCCACAGAAACCTGCTTGTACTCATATATGCCTCATATTCTCACAGTAAAAACCACTGAATATCTATATTAAAGCCAACTTCCATTTTCTCATCATTCTTTGTATACATTGTTTTTAAGGATGGCAGTGGTGGCCCAGTGGTTGAGGAAGCAGCGTTCATGTTCGAATCCACTAGTCCCGACACACATCACTTCTAGTGGACTCACCACCCACAGGAAGGCTCACAATATGGTGCAATGTGATTTGGGTGGCGCCAGTTGCCCCTGTGACCCGATCAGTGGGTGGGGATGGTGCCATGCTCAAAGCACCTCACTTGCAACCTGGCAGCTGGTGGATTTGAACCGGAAACCCTTTTGGACTCAAGTCCGGTTACTTAAGCACTAGGCAACCTTGTTAAAAAAATCATTTTTTTTAATATTCAGTCTATTACACAACTATATTTAGACTTAAATATAAGGTCTATTATCCTAACCTTCAGCCCGCTTCGACTTTAGTCTTTTCCTTTTCTTCATTTCCCTTTTTTAATAAACATTAATGCATGAAGTCTATGTAATAGGATTATAGGACAAGTTTTGGCATTTAATTGGAAACCAATGTGTGTGTGTGTGTATGTGTGTGTGTGTGCATGAATGAGAGCGAGGAGAAGAGACAGAGCTAATGCTGGGACTTCTCTCGGCCCATTGAACTCTCTGCGGGAGAACTGCTCTAATGAAGAGCTGTGACTCAATAACTGATTAGGCCTCAGTGTAACACCGGGTCAAAGGGTCAAATACATTCACACATTTCTTAGACACCACCCTCCTGCTCCCCGCTGGGGCAATTAGTCTACTGAGAACAAAGAGTGGAGACAATGAAGCGTGTCCATCGGGAGTCTTCATTAACGGTGATGTTGTTATTGGACCAGGAAGAAGAAAAAAACGCATCAGACTTGAATCAAAGTTGTCTTATGGTCTTGGCCTCTTGCACAAACACAGCCTGGATGTGAGAAAACCCACACTGCAGACCTCGTAGTCAAGACGGAGATGGAAACCAGGAATCGGAGCTGTAGGGTTTTTACATGTGTTGTTGTAGGACAGGGACAGGGATCATGTTAGAGGTGTGTGGGAGACACTTGTTCCTCGGGCCAGATTTGGCGTACGGATCAAGTGAAGGAGATGGATCTTGGCTCTGAAATGTTCCTTTTTATTTAAAATGGAAAAAAAGGTGGTGTTAGGTGGGAAGTGAGTTAAAACCTTCCCACCCAGGGGCACCTTTGTAGAGAGAGTTATATTTCCTTTTCAGAGACGTCTTTGTTATTTAACGCAGTGTTCTATATGATCGGAACACTGCAGTATTGTCTTGAAATTGTTGGTAAAGGGAGAAGTTAAGTCTTATTTAAGTATATATAAGGGGAAAGTCCGTTGTTTCAACAGTGTCCTGTTGCTTTAGTTTTCTAACCATCCATCCTTTTTCTACTGCTCATCCAAGATGGGTCGCAGGGCCAGGGCCCTGAGCACAGAAGCTCAGACTTCCCTTTTCCCTGCCACGTTCTCCAGCACTTCCTGGGGAATCCCAAGGCGTTTTCCAGGCCAGCCAAGGGTCAAAGTCAGTCCAGCATGTTTGCTTTCTTCTCCTTCATCTCCTCCTGATGGGACAGGCTTGAAGGGTTCTTAAAGTCTGAAGGAATGCTGCTGCACAATGGGTATTTTTGTCATTGTTGTGGAACTCCGCGGTTCACCAGAGAAGACCACTGCCTCCGTGAAGAGAAACCTTTAAGAAAATAGAAAGCAATGAGAGAATGGCTCCTCCAGTGGACTCACCACCCACAAAAGAGCTCACACTGTGGGGCAGTGTGATTTGGGTGGCAGTTGTGGAGACAAATAAGAGGATGAAGATGGAATTAATGAGGGAATGACTGGTACCTGGATATGATATTCGTGTGGCTCTTTAGCATTAAAACATGAGTATAGGTCAAATTTTATGAACATTCAACTTTACTGTCCAGAACACTGCAGTTCCCCCTTCTACCTGAAGGGTTTATATAGTTAGCAAACATGCGTTTGTTCTCTACATCCTTAAGTGTGTACAGTTACTTTGTGTTTTACATGGTTTTACTCCGTCCACACTGTAAATCCTCTGAGAAAAACTCAGTGAAACCAAGATCACATATTCTGAGGAGGTTGAATCACTGGAGTGCTCTCAGTTCACCCAGAATCATGTGGTTTATCAACCCTTCATACTCCTCCTTTACCCTCACCCTCACTCCCCTCTCCTTGAGTAATCACTCAGTATATTATCCTTTCCTGTGTTGAGTTTCCAAGTGTTTGTTTTTCCTCCAGGACAATGAGATCTCAATTTCTCTTCGTTCCTTTTTGTCTGCGGCAAAATAGTAAGATCTTGCCATGTTGTGATGGCACAACAGGAGGCAGTTGGAGGAGAATCAGATTCTCCCTCTGTGTCTCAGTTGCTGCAGGGGACATTTCACAACAACCGTGTCAAACTTTGCGTCAACCGTGGCATCTGCAGCCCCTAAATAGAAATCCGTCCGGCTAATGAGGTGCTGAACCCGACCTCTGTCTGCCGTTAGAGCACCTGGGCTGACCAGAGCTGGGCCTGGTCAGACAAAGGAGTCAGTCTAGCATTTCCACTGAGGTCTGCCCATTCCACACATCCACAATCCAGGGACACAAGCTCCCACACTTCATAAAGTGAAGGCAAGACTGAATGTGAGCCAAGTCTGCCCATTCTCTCTGCACAAGGAAACTATTGTTTGTCTTTACACGCCCTCTCTCCCAGGAACTTGTGATTTTACGCTGGCTGAAGTAACAAGGTTAGAGGAAAGCACATTGGAAAGATGCTGCATGTGCAGAATATGTCTCCTGGAAATGTTCAAGCGACCAAATGTGCAAATCATTTCCATTTCAGTGCTTTCTAAACCGTGTTAACCTTCCGTCTTCTTCATGACGTAATCCTGAGAAGCTCTCCTTGAAGAAAGCAACCCACTGTCAGAATCTGTGCGGGGGAGATTTCTTGTGAAACAGTGCTCGTACTCTAACTTCTATTACACTGGAGTGATGACATGGTTGTAAATTGAACGAGTCAAGTCTGTTGAGACAAATATTTTTTCTTGTCTCCTTGTATTTTGACCCAGTTGTCTTTGTGCCTCAGTGCTGTCCAGTCATTGTGACTGCACTGGGATGAAGATTAAAAAACACTTTTCTTTGACCCACCACGGGGGAACAATATGTCAGCAAATAAGATCAGATTAGAGAGTCGTATAAATATGTTTTTACAATAATTCTGTGTTGATTTGTTTAGATAAATCAAATTTATCATTTTCATGAGTACAGTCTACAACAGTGTTTCCCAAACGTCTGGGGAGCCATGTTTTACGTCACAAACATTTGCAACCCAAGTCAATACACGTCAGACATGGGGCAGTGGTGGCTTAGTGGTTGAGGAAGCGGACTTGGGTCCATAAGGTCCCCAGTTCGAACCCGAAGGATACTCCAGAGGGATTAATAGCGTTCTAAATGGATTAATAGAGTTTTAAAAAAAAATTATTGATCAGCATATTCCATTGTTGAAGCAGTGATATCTGAACTATTAGTATTACTCAACTTGAAACAACAAAAACAATAGTTTACCCATCTATTTTGCACTAACTATTCTTATTGCAGACCACAGTACGGCAGACTTTATTGTAAACTGTATTGTAATGTTGTGTCTTGTCTGTGCATGGGATAGCGGGGAACGCAATTTCAATACCCTTGTATGTTCTGTACATGTAAAGGTATTGACAATAAAGCTGACCTTGACCTTGACCTAATTTAACCAGAATAAATGACTGTGATCTCCAAGGAAACATGATGCAATATGACCCAAAAAAATATCTTGTGAACCACCTGAGGGTTGCGACCCAGTCTTTGGGAAACAGTGGTGTTAAGAGCAAAAAAATTCCAAAAACAATAACATGATTAATAATCAGTATATGTTTTTTTTTGTTCGAGATTAAGAGTGAGTTGCACTAATTACCTGTTTTCTTTTTTGTCTTATGTTGCAGAGGCAGGAAACCAGCTTGTGGCTCAGGAGGCGGTGAGGAAACCATCGTCACTCCGCCGTCAGCCTGCACGCACCAGTGAACCACTCTCCAGTAAGATCTGTGAACTTCTCACTGCTTTGGCCTGCAAGTACAGTTGGAGAGGTTACAAGATTCTATTTCTAATCTTTTTCAGATTGTCTAAACTGCAGTCGCATCACAGCTCTGAGCGACAGACTGAACTCGTTGGAGACCAAGGTGAGAACTTAAGCAGCAGAACTTAAGCAGCGGCAAAATTGGCTTTAAATTGCATAGTGTAGACTCGGATTTGATGAAAGAAAAAACAAAGCAAACTCCTTGTCACTGTGATCCAAACCACTGTACACCACGCAATGTGACCCTTGTATTTAACCCTTCACCAAAGTGAACAGTGGGCAGCTTTGAGCGTCCAAAGAGAGTGGGGACGGTGCCAGGCTCAGTGGTAACCTGGCAGCTGGTGGATTTGAACCCGGAACCCTCCAGCAACTGTTATAGGCACCATATTATTGACCAAAGGTGTCAAACTCATTATGGTTTGTGGGCCTTACACAAGCTATTTTGATGTCAAGTGGACTGGAACAGGACATTAGTAACTATAACAATAAATGTAATAAATAATGTTTTTACCCCTTTTTTATTTCAATATGCAAAATCTTTTAGTATTTATTATTATTTCTTTATATTTGCTGAAATATAACTTTACAAAAAATATCTTAATCATGAAATATTTGTGTATTTTTTAAATTAATTCCATGGGCTAGATTAAACACCTTAGGCTTAGCGGGCCAGTTTTGTTCCATTGGCCCTATGTTTGACACCTCTGTAATGGACACTTGCGACAGTAAATTTTGTCACTGAGCTTTTTTAGCATCACAGGTGCAAAGATATTTAATTGTAAATGTCCCCTCCTTGATTTCTCTCTGTCTCAGGTCCAGCTGCTCACCACTCCGTCCTCCATATCACATCGATCTGTTCAGGTTAAAGGGGAAACTGCACCAGAGTCTTCATTACTGATGGGGGCTGTTCCTGCTCAGGGGGCGCCTGGTGAGCAGGGACCTGCAGGTGGGTGTACTGAAGACACCATGATGTGTTCAAACAATGGAGAACTTGAACTTTTGCAGAAGAAAAATGGAGTGCGAACTTGTATCAGTCCATTTACTGAATCCTGTTTCACAGTGATAATAACAAACTCATGAGTAAATTAGTTGTCAAGATAATACAGGTTCTGCAGGTCCATAGTTGTTTCTACCTCCAGACAGGGAGACCACCTCCTTTTCTTCATTCTGTCTGCGGTGAAAAGTCAGCGTTTCTGTGCCAGCGTCAACTCCATTTCTGCCCCCCTACCTGCTCGTATCACTTTCCCTCCTTTGCACACACCGGTTTCCTTCACCCGTGTCAGCTGCTCACTTTCAGCACTCTATGGCAGTGTGGAAAGCTCACGCTTCAGAGCATGAAAATCCTCTCCTGCTCTGGCCTCCAGCCCAGAGGTGGATGCAGCCGAAAAACTCTGCTGCTTTTCATAACTTGGGACAAACGTCCACACAATCATTTTCTCCTCTGGGACTATTGTTAGATACATTTTCATGGTCCAATCATTCACATTCACTTCATTTAAAGATATCATAATGGTATCAGGTTTCACGTGTTTAAAGCAGGTGTGTCTTATAGCAATCAACCCAGCTCCTCCCCCTTCCTCCTCCTCCTCCTCCTCCAACTCCTCTCCCTCCTTGTCCTTCTTCACTACTGTCTATATAAAAGGCACCATGTAATTTGCTCTACAGCGAGCTGTAAAGTTCAGGCTCAGACACAGTCCCACAACTGTCTTGTTAGCAGAAAGTGAAGTGAACACCCGACCGTTAAATTCATGTGGGCGCTACATTTATAAACAGAATTTACACAACACAACGTCATGTTGAAAATAGCGTGCGGTTTCAGAAGAGAACAGAACACAAGGTTCTGATGTTTTATGGGTTTTTTTTTTTTTTTTATTTCATTTTTTTTCTGTCTAGCCGAGAATGAAACCCAAACCTGACGCCTTCTTCCCTCAGACGGAGTGGTTTTCAGATTAACATCTCATTAATCCTGACTGATGATGGCGACAAGAACTCTCATGAGTGAACGAGATGTTGAGAGTTAAACAGCCAGAAATCTAATGATTGTGTTTTAATGGAGCAGCTCTGAGCCAGTTCACAGATTATTCTCGTCCCCATCAGCTCTGAGACAACAGTTATCTGTGTCTGACATGGAGACGTTCATTTCCTCTGTGGGAAATGGAGTGAGATTGGCAAACGTTTGGGTTCAGAGAGTGATTCTCAGGTGGTCAATAATGTGTGGGTGACAATGAGAAAACCTGTTCTCTCTCATTTATTACCAGATAAACCTCAAGATGATCAGCCTGTCAGTAGTTTTAGGATTAACGATAACTTTGAATCGAATCTACTATGTATACAATTTATTTTATAATTTCCCTGTTGTGAAATAAGACTGATCTTCACCTATAAGTTAGAAAAGCAAAATAATAACAGACAGACAGACAGACAGACAGACAGACAGACAGACAGACAGACAGACAGACAGACAGACAGACAGACAGACAGACAGACAGATAGATAGATAGATAGACTGTCTGCAAAAAAGACAGACAGACAATCAGACAGACAGACAGACAGACAGACTGACACACAGACAGACAGACTGACAGATAGACAGATAGACAGATAGATAGATAGATAGATAGATAGATAGATAGATAGATAGATAGATAGATAGATAGATAGACTGAAAAAAGACAGACAGACAGACAGACAGATAGATAGATAGATAGATTTATTTTTGGTTATTTTTATTTTTATCTATTTTTCTCTCTGATCAAATCTAAATTTATAAATCCAGATAACAACTCTGCTCCTCCTAAGGTTTCTCCGTACATACAATCATTGCATACAATGAATGACCTACATGTCAGTCAATGCAGAAGGTCTAAAGAGAAACGTTTATGTCAGGAGGCTGATGTTACCGACCCGTACGATTGGATGATATCTTTTCCCACCTTTCATGACACTAATTTCTGTGATATCAGTTGAAGCCTTCAGGTCCTTTCCCACAGATCACAGTGCAGACTGAATGTGGTGGAGAATTCCCCTTTTCACATTAAACCTGATTTTATTTCCAGAAATTCTGTAATCTTAGTCAGAGCTCATCATTTCTCTGGAACAGAGATTTAAATATGCTTTAATGAATTCATAAACACAGTAATTACATTTTTCTCTAGTAGAGAAGTTGGAAATCAGAGTTCCACCTCATCCCTCAGAGGAGTTTACACTCCTATTTCTTCGAGCGCCGTGATCCCAGATTTAATTCCCAGGGTCGCATCTCCTAACTAAGCTGTCTGTGTGTTTTCCCTGCAGGCCCTCAGGGTGAAAAGGGGAGAGATGGGCTTCCTGGCAGAGATGGTAAATAGTCATTATTCTTGTAATTACAGTTGAGTGTAAAACAATTTAAACCAGTTAACTTCTGTGATTACTCAATGACTGTTTCCTCCTCTCAGGGAAGCCCGGGTCTCGGGGGCTGCCGGGTCCCAGCGGGCCTCGGGGGGAAGCTGGTGTGAGGGGCCCATCTGGAGTTCCAGGATCGAAGGGATCTGCTGGACCGATGGGTAAAAGATGTGACAACACTTTTTTTGTAGATGCTTGTGAGAATATATGCATACCTGCAGAGAGGGGTTAAACACGGGTTTAAATTGCTTTATTTTTACCCGTTTTTAGAGAAACACTGTGGAATGAGAAACCAAACAATTCTTTTGAAACACTTATGGGTGAATTAGAGTAATTTTACTCAAAAAAAAAGCTGACACGTGAAGTCCTATTCTGCTCTGTTTGTCTTTCTCGCAAAGTTCTCAGCAAACCCACAGACCCCCCTGTGGTCTCGCTGTTGTGGCCCGTAACTTACTGGAATTCATCCACTTTGTTTGTCGTTGGGTTTTCCAAAATCACATGTTTCTGAAAAGGCTTCTTTATTGGGCAGCTAAAGTGTTTGATTACGTGCGCATAAACGCACCGACATGCGCTGCTCAAGGTTGGCAGCCAAAACACGTCAAGACGAACCCTGACAAACTGGTCCAGAGAATTCCTAATTCGGTAGAGGTCAGTTCACTGACAAAGAAAGCGATAAAAACAATAAAATTGTACTTTACTAGTTCAGCTCAACATCTATTTAACAGGGAAAAGGACAGAAAAAACTTTGGCTTTCTCACTCGAACCTGTTTAAAAGATTCTTCTGCATTTCCAAAACAAATATATAGAACAAAAAACTAAATATTCAAGTCCTACACTGTGTAGTTTAAGATGCTAAGTTATCAGATGAAGTTTGATGTCCATGTTAATCAGTACTATCTGAGACAGGAAAAAAGTCTTTCCTCATTTTTATGAGAATCCATCGAGTCTTTGTGACATTTTTGCAAAAATCCTGACATGTTATCTGGGCCCCAGCTCATCTGGAGATGGATCATATGATGATAGAAAGGTTTGGTGATGTCAGAAGAGCACAGACTTTAGCTTAATAGGACTATCACATTGGATTATAATAAAAGGTCAGAGAAAGAATGTTATCATTCAGAATGTTATCAGTCTGAATGGTCTCAAGTACAAATAGAAAGTCTTTGGAGCCAGAATGGTCTCAAAAAGAATCAATATTCCAAATTTACAAACGCATTTTGAGAATAAATACACAAATGATTCACAAATGCATGAAAATACAATCGTTAATCATCAAACGCGCCTCCATATGGTGCTTTTAATTTGTAAAACTGCCTGTATGTGGAATTTTGAAAGTCATCTAGCGCTGGCCAGTTTTACAAATGCATATTTTCTACATCAGCACCCAATCAGAAGTCTGATTCATTTGCAGCCAATCGTTGACTCTATCCCCACCAGGGTGTGACATCACTTAAGCAAGTTTTATTCTTGTTTTTAATCTGTTTAAATATCTGTTTTAAATTTAAGAGCAGTATCTGTGGCACGGTGTAGGGGGATACAGTTGTGTGATTGGCTGAATCAGACTTCTGATAAGCTACTGATGGGTCCCATGTAAAAAAATGTGAAACTTGTCTGAGCTACATAAGTCCTCGAAGTCGACCGACAAAATAAAAGCACAATACGGTTGTGCGTTTGGAAATTTATCAATGTATTTTATAGGACTAGAAATATATTATTATTTGTTAATTTGTGGATCAGTGCTCATGCATTTGTTCCTTTTTGACACTATTCAGACTTCATAAAGGTCCAATAGACTTACTGTCTAAAAACATTGTGAAGGTGCACCACCTTGTCTACAGATGGTGGTTTTCTAAGTGACCACACTTTTGTCACAGCTGCTCGGTGGTGTAGACTTGTTATTTCTTTCCTGTGGATGGAGGGAGTGCCTTTCCTCTGAGGCAGGATACACAGTGACCCCTGCTCCGTGCCTGCTGCTGGGTAACGATGAAATGTAGCTCGACAGTTTGACTACAAACCCCCAAACCATGTGACTTCAATCTGAAAATGAACATGAGCTATATATACACAAAGCCCAGGTCTTTATGATTTCCATATGTCAGTGGTGTTATTGTTTTTTCTATCTCCATTACTTCATAAGTACCCAAAGCCAGGGCCATGTTTTCCTTGTTGGGCTGGTTTTTTTTTGGGTTTTCTTTTTGAAGAGGAAGACAAACGCAGCATTGGACTGGTCCAGTGACAGCCAAGATGTAGACAAATACGTTTCTGAGTCTGGGGTCATGGGAAAGATTGTAGAAGAAATTAACTTTTGATATCAGGAGAAACAACACAGTGCGTGGTGATGAGTCGTGATAAGTTACAGGAGAGTAGTATTACAGTAGGCTATGATTCTTGTTTAAACAGGGCATCCCCCAGCTACTCCTGGGAACTATCAATCTGCAGGAAAAACTATTTTCCCCAATATGTCACCTCACTCCACACACACCACTTTAACCGGTCATTGGAGCCATTATTCTGCAGATTGAAGCGTACGGTCTTTCCAGTGCAGCCAAAACACAGCTGGTCACACTGCAGTGTTTATTGAGGCTCAGTGAAAATGGCCTGTGTCAAATCAGAGCTGGAATAACATTACACTGTTAAGGAATCAGAAAGATGACCATCACTGGAAAAGGAAAGACAGGGTTTCAGAGGGAGGCCTTACCTCAGGTGCATTTGTGGAGCGTCCTTTAAATCAGCTTAAAAATAAGCATGGAGAAGACAGAAGACTTTCACTTTCTGGTCCATATTTCTCGCCCTGGACCTGCTTCAGGCTGCTGCTGGATCAAACACGTGTATGAAAGCTAGCGACATGTATTGAGGGAGTATTTAATTCACCATGAAGCAGTGCCAGTAACACTTTGCAGAGTGTAATGGTGTTTATATGAGTTTTCCTGTGTCCCTGAGTAAGTTCTCAGTACTGGGCCATTAAAGACCCACCTACTGTTAATTACAGGGAAAAGTTGGCTGGTGCATACAGGCCACATCTGTCCAGCTGCTGCTTTTACTCAACACATGTTCATACTACCAGTCAGTGTTATGATGAGTCAATCATCGGCGGTTTATCTAATCTTCATTCTTCTCTGCTCTTGGCCAGAGTTTATTCTATCTGTTCGTTGTTTTATCATCTGCTCTGAGAAAATACACTGATGCATGTTCACCACAGTATCACTTTTGTTATTCCGTCTCCTAGGACCCCGTGGACCACCAGGCCTCCCAGGAGACAGGGGTCCACCAGGCCCACCTGGGCCACCAGGACCTCCGGCACCTCCCAGTGCCCGCATCCCAGACCCAGACCAAAGTAAGAACTTAAACAAAGAACAGTCTTGAGTAGGATGTGTTGCAACTTGGGGCTTACGGTGTAAGTGAAATTATTGCCATACCAATTGGGGGTGCTACTGGTCAATTAATTCTTTCAACTCTTGGTGGCATTAGCATCATTAGTTTGGTGCTAATGTATGATGTAATACCACTGATATATAGCACTGATGAATAGCACCCAAATCAAACTGCTCAAAAGTGTGAGCCTTCCCGTGGGTGGTGAGTCCACTAAATCAGGGTTATTCAACTAAAACGCCAGTCAGAAAAAAATTATTCAAATAAATGTCCGGAACATCATGTCCAACTTGCCAGAGTGTTATATGTTGTAATAGTATTAACGTCCTCAAATAAAAGCTCTTAACTTAAGAGAAATAAGGTGTAGCAACAGCTTATATCATTTTTCTTTAACACACCTTGTCAGAACAATCTCAACCACTGTAACAATACAAATCAGAACAAATCAACAATTAACAAATAAACACTTTCAGTTTCTCTGAACCCGCTTCCCTTGTCTCCCTTGACTCTCTCTCTCTCTCCACGTCTCCATCTGTTTCCCTCCCTCTCACTCTGCCTGTCACTGTTCACTGCCAAGAATGCCGAGAGTTGATTGGCTGAAAAGCAACACGTGGGAAAATTTTATCCTGTACACAATTGGTCAGTTTATTTCCTGATACTGGCGCAGCTTTACCTGTGTTTACAATGGCGTTGGTCGTAAACACTGAAAAAGCTGTGCACCTCAAAACTATCCCGTTAAATTAATCTGCCGTATAAATAGATTATAGATCTGGGTCCATACAGAATTACCCCTGGGTCCGGATACGGACCGCGGTCCGCCAGTTAGTGACCCCTGCACTAGAGGTTATCTTGGGTTGTGTGGTGCTATGCTCAGAGAAGCTTGGCAGAATGCACCGGAAGCCCTCCATACCTACTGTAAGTCCATTTCCTTGACCACTAGGCCACAAAATAAATACACCATCATAAACTAGTGACCGAATTTAAAAATCTTGGTCGACACCGAAAACTAAAAAAGTAACCTAAACTATCTAAAAAAAAATTGAAAACCACTCTGAAGACCAAAACAAGAATTATCAGTTGAGTACCATTGCATGTATGGATTTGTGACATTGTGGCCTGTGAGGACTGCAGTTCCTACTTGTGGTGCCATATTTACTTTCCTTGCGGATTTGGCAATTTTGTTATGGTGACAAGGGTCCTTCAGCTGAAACTGAAAATAAGCCTTTGGGCCACATTCAGCCAAAAAAGTTTGTGTGACTAAACTTTTTGTTGCATTTCTATTTTAAGCCCTTATCTTAACTAGTTGGTAAAATACCTACATCCTATAACACAGTTGTGGGTTAAGTTTGTGGGTTGAACTCAGTTGCACTGAATAAAATTAGCTTCAAAAATTAGCTTTAAACCTTGAGCAGTTGAGTAACTACGTTCAATATGTTCTTGGTGTAAAAGCTGCTGTGGGGTTTATAAATTGTCACATTGAATATTTATGGCCTTTTTCCAAAGGTCCAACATCTAGACAGTGGGTACACCCAAGTCTGAATACCACTTCACCACGTCCTCCACATTCATGGAGTACATTCCGTCTGGGCTAAAACGGGCAATGGGATCCCATGTCCAAACAAACCAGGCAACCAAGAAGGCAGCGAGAGTGCATGTACACAGATTAAATCAAAACCAGTGTTCTGGGGATGCAGTCAAAGGCCTTAGAGCGCAGCTGATGGCTCCTCTCAAGCTGTGTAGAAGTTCTCCCAAGATCCAGCTAAAGAAAAGAAATGGAGAGAATGAGAGCCAGACACAGAGACGGCGGTGCTTTAACTGCACCTCGCTTCTTAATGTCTGTCAGCCAGGCAGAACGGAATCAAAGAGTGTTAAACGGGGGCACAGAAGGTTTGAGATTGACACAGACTTCACATGCTGGGATAGAAACCTGTCCTTCACTGATGTCACCCAACAACTTCCAGATGTGGGTCGTTCAGACTGCTCAGGGCAGCGCGAGAGGCAGATGGGCGCCTGCACCGACTCTTTCAAGGTCAACACATCATTGTGTTTTATCTGCAGTTTTCTCAGTGGTAAAACCAAGTGTGTCACACGCACACAGGTTTGTAAGCAGCGGGGGAAGGTGGTGGGTTTGTGATTTTGGCATGATGGACGTGAGACATTTCTTTTACATCAAAGAAAAACACCGGGGAACATCAGGGACGAGCGTCCAAGGCTCTCTGCTGTGAGCTTCCTTGGGAAAACACAGACTTATTTTGGTTTTACGTATGCAAAACAACCAAGAAATTCCTTTTAAAGTTAAAGATGCTGAGATTCTCTTTAGGAGAGACAAGGATGGACAGGTTCGGGAATGAGGTGATTAGAGGGACAACACAGACAGGAAGGTTTGGAAAAAAAGCTAGAGAAGACAAATTGAGATGGTTTGGACATGTTCAGAGGAGGGACAGGGATTGGTAGAAGAATGATTCTAGAGATGGAGCTACCGGATAGGAGACAAAAAGGAGATTGATGGATGAGGGGGGACATGGAGGTAGTTGGACTCAGAGTAGATGATACAGAGAACAAGGGGAAACTCATGTCACACTGAGTCCCAAATCCCAGTGCAAAGTTTGCAGAATGTGTGCAGAGAAACAGATCAGCTCTGTTCTGGATGTCACCTCTGTTGCCGATCTGTTTGAGGTGTGCTGGTGTCTGGCAGCTGGAAGATGCTGCTGGCTCCTCCTGTGTCTCTGTTTTTCCTAGTACTGTACCTCACTCTGTGATCGGATCCATGTGTCTCTCACAATAAACCGGTGATCACACATCACTCCTTAATATGTTGTCACATGTTTGTTTACTGTAAATTGTGTTGCACAACAACCATTTTACTGCTAAACTTTAATACTGACATTTCTTAAGTACTATACTAAAGTGTATCGTTTCCCCCGGTGAAGCAGGTTGAAGAATACTGCCCTCTAGTGGTATAGGTTTAACTGTTGCTTCAACAAATTACCATGTTTATTTAGAAAATCTGAGGTTTGTTTTCACAGATATTAAAGTCTAACTTCAGCTGTTGACCTGGCAACCAGACTGTGTTCATGTATTTACTTTAATTAGTCTCACTTTTCTTCTCTCTTAAAGACTTTTCTGCCTCCAAAATTGCAAAAATTGCAAAAAGTAAAAAAAAGAGAATTTTTAGGACATGTCAGACAATGTTGTACCTGTAAAATGTTCATCTTTTTTCCTGTTTGAATGTGTTTACCTTCTACATCCTTTAAAAAAACAAATATTTTGCCTTAACTCCAGCTCGTGGAAAAGACCCCTTCTACACCAACTCTTTCCATGACTCACGAAGATCGCCTGTTCCAGGACCTCAGGGCCCCCCCGGGCCTGTTGGTGAGTGTTTACTGTGTTTATCCTCAGCTGAACACAGCACCTTTGCTTTGTTGTGTTCATAGGACTTTTATCCATTTATATATTTTAAATTCTAAAAACAAATAGAATAAATCATTGGCCCTTATTGATAGATGTACAGTTTCTGATTGAGAGTAGTTTTCAGTTTGTTTTAAGTCAAATTATGTGATTCCTGATGAATAAAATCTATTGGCATGTACCTTCATGAGACCAATATAAAAAAAACTAAAAGGTTTTCAACAGTGATTGTCTGTGGAGATTATGTGTAAAACAAACATGTCCACAGGAGTTGCACTAATTATGATTAATGTTGGAACAACCTTGTCTCAGAAGAAGGGTTCAGTCCCGCAGCCAGCCCCTAACCTGGATATTCTATTGATTGTTGATGTTGTCCAGATCCTGACCTGCTGTGTGTTGCTGTGTAAAGTCTAGACATTACCTCTGACATAGAATTCCCTCAAAATGTTGTCTTTCTGTGGCCACAGTTCATAAGGAAATGTCAACAGGTTCACTAAAATGCAAGAATAAAACAGTCTGCTAAACCATCAGTGGAAAATATGAGATATATGTCACATATATCATTTTAAGAGCTTTTTTTCTTGTAAACCTACAAAGAAATGCAAACTGTAGTGATGTTCAAATTTACTTCATTTTGGGCTCCCACTGTGTTTTTGTCTAGTTTTGATGTGTATTCAGTTTATAGGGATTGTTTAATGTAATCTTCCAGTGTAATCTTTCGAGAATTTGTTTTGTTTGTAATAATATATTAGTGTCTGCACCTTTTTGTCTGTTATGTTGGTCAGATAAATTGCATCTTAACAAGATAGTTCAGTCAAACAGTCAGGACACGAGATACACTGAACCATTCATTTACTCATACAATATTCATCTTTAACCTCTTGTCAACTACTGGCTCCCAGAGGTAGCAGTCTCCATGACTGCCACCCAAATCACACTGTTCCAAACTATGAGCCTTACTGTAGATGGTGATCCCACTGGAAGTTATGTGGGTGAGGATGGTGCTATACTACTATAAACCATTGTTTTCCAAATTATGAGTAAGCATCTTTTGCTAGACTCTCTTCCGGTTACTAGGAAACCTCAGGTTATGACTAATCCAAGCTCTGCCTCTTTACCTGATCCCTGGTCAGCCTCAAGCTCTGATGCGGCCCGCCAACCTTGTCCAAAATTACATAATTTATTTATATTATCATTATACTTCTGCCCTTTCCCTACAATAAGGTGTCTCCCCAATAGATTGCATTATAAAGTGTATTAGAATGCTGGGGTTATAGGTTTTATACAAAACTTTCACCTGCCATTTCTCTCAGTTCAAACAAACAATCCACAATCTGCTCTGGTCTCGGCCCCCGTGTCCAATGTTAGGACCAATTGTGACCTGCAAGTCAAAAAGTTAGCCTTGTTGTCTATAGGTATCACTTTACGGAAGCAATAATATATCATTAAATCTATTCTTGGAGTCTTCTTGGAGAGTTGTAATGTCTAGTCACGAAACTAAGTCAAACTCCTCATCAGACCAATCATGTTTTACCTAATCAATTACTGGTGCAGATACATTGTTATAGTGTTTTATGTTTTTTTTCTTGTCTCATAATCAGGTCCTCCCGGTCCAAAAGGCCCAGTTGGACCCCCTGGCCCTGCAGGACAAAATGTAATTTCACTCAAAGTCATATGATGTTGCATAGTAAAATGTACTTTTAACTAGAACTTCCGTCTATTTCTGTATTGCAGGGTAAACCTGGCACACCAGGAACACAGGGTCCATTTGGGCCAAAGGGAGATCGCGGGGAGAGAGTGAGTGTTTTCTGAGAACAGTATCCTCTCATAAAAGACCTAAAAAACTTAAAATGGATTTGTCTTTGTGGCACTTGTCAGGGTCCTCTGGGTTACCCAGGAGAGAGAGGCCCCAGAGGGGAACCGGTAAGTCCCTTAGGAACTGACATGTAGAAAGTTCCACAGGGCATATATCTGGTTATACTTCTGTTTTTAATATAATTTCAATTTCTAAAGGAACATGTTGATATTTTACAGGGAGCACCAGGTCCCAAGGGAGAACCAGGGGAGAAGGGCTTGCCGGTAAGAAAGTGTTTCGATGGTAGTTTAGAGCTGACACGGTGACGCAGGGGTCTGGGAGGGATAGATAAAACCAAGGGAACTTTTAGAGTGGGCTGCTGTGATATGTAATGTGTTCTCTCTGCATTCTAACCCTGGTTTTTCTTTTATGTCTTTCTGAATTACAAGAACAAAGTGAATGTAAGAATTCTTTTGATTTGTGTAATCATGTGTTCACTTTGCGATCAGTGAATTTAGTGTTCTGATTTCAGCCTAACTGTGACAAATCATTTCTTTCCACTCAGCAGTTTGTTTACTTGAAGTAGCTACAGGGTGTGTTTCACAGTGCAGTGTTGTTCTAGTCCTTCAGACGTAGTCGTGCCTGTGTATATTTGTGTGTGAAATCTGTTTGTGTTGATGTGTTTTTGTTTCCGTTGGTCCTCGGGGTGTGCTCTGGACTGCTGTCCCCTGTCACGGCACTGTCCTCTTGACCCTAAAGCTGTCTGACTCCCTCTGCAAGCTGCTGTCCCCATGGCTACCTTTCACAGTCACCTTTTCAGCATCTGACGTTGGCATATACCTACATACATACTTTCTGTAGCAGCACCATACATCGGTTGAATAAATGAAGAAACACCCATTGACTCTAAATTCATACCTAAAAAAATCTAAAACATTGATTTCTTTCTGACCAACCAATTTTGGCTTTACAACTGTTGCCATTTCTGACCAGCAGAGGCAGTGTGTGTAACGTATATGCCAAATCGCTCCATATGTGTCAGTGGTGGGTCCTGTTGGGCTCAGAGCTGTTGAGCTCTGATGTGAGTGGAGTGGATACAGCTATTCTCGTATATCCTCCGACGCCACCTTGCATGACTCTATCACAACTCACTTCAATGAACCTAATTTTCGAATGTGAATATCAACTAATAAACTGAATAACAGGATTAAAAAAAGGCAAAGTAGATTTCAACAAGATTGACATTTTTCCCACCATTATTGAACTCATTCTTTTCATTTTTATTGATTGAGGTTCCCACGGCTCAAGTTATTATAAAGCCATAAATGTCAGCAGTAGAAAAGGCTTTGTAAGTATAGGTTGTCTTCAAATTTTGCAGTATTTAGGGTTTTTTTCATTAAATGCTAACACTGAGTTGTGCATAAAGATAAAATTCATCAATGAGAGTGTAATACTTTTGATCATTTTAATTATCTTCTTTATTTAGGCTGCATCACTGCCACCTACTGGTTTTATCTTGAACTGGTAAATAATTCCACCAAGAAATACACAAACCATTTGCAAATGTAAAGAACAACAACAACAAAAAAGAAAATGCAGACTGAGGGCAGGGTTTCTTTTTTTAACAAAAATGATTTAACAACAGAAAGTTGAAAGCAAACAGAAGCCTATCGCTGTTTCAAGGCGCAATGAGTAACAGTTGGCGTCCGTACGTACATCCAGCTGCTGACTTGGTGGGAAAACAGTTATTTACAATTAGTGTCCAGTCTTTTTACACCAAAGAGAGATAACAGCACACAGACATGGACGTTTCTAAAAACATGTAATCAGTAAACGTTACTTTGCCTTTTTCTTTACTCACTAACTCCTTGTCCTTTGTTTGTAATTCTAATTTGAATATATATTATATGGACTCTAACGTTTCTTTGCATGCTTTTTGTTGTGATGTTAATGTCAGTTAGTTGCACTGTCTGTTGTTCCTGTCTTGTTCTCTGACTTTTGTGTGTTTTTAAGTGTTGATGCGTAAAAGCAATTGCATTACCCTGTGTAACATGAGACAGACTACCTTTAAAAAAATAACTACATCTGTTATTGTTCCAAATAAAATTAGGCCCTGTTTGACAACAGCATTAAGAATAAAGGCTGTGATGCTACAGAAATAATAAAAGTCATAATTGCCTGGCTTCACTGTTTCCTGTCAGGAATGCAAAAAGCATGATTCTGTTTTTTGGTTTGTTTTTTTTTTTATTTACAAAAAAACCCTGTGAGAATGTAATTCACCTGTGTTTTGTCACCGACAAGAGGCTGGTGTGTGAAGTGCATGTTGATGCTGCCCAGCCCAGCATGACCAGTGTGACTATGTAGAGCAGCATGGCCAGACATTGAGGGACGTAGCGAGAGAAACAGTGAACAGATTGTGTGTGAAGTGCTGGGCAGATGTGTAGATTGTATGTTTTAACCTTCTAACTGCTGAACTGTGTAGTGAACATTGCCTTGCATCTTGGCGAGCAGTTCCTTGGCTTGTGCTCTTTACCTTGACGGCTGTATCTATCTTCACAGGGGGACGGAATACATCAGATCAGAGAGGCGCTGAAGATCTTAGCCGAGAGAGTTTTAATCCTTGAGACTATGATCGGTATTCATGGTGAGTAGGAGGCCTGAGGCAGGGTCAGCTTTAGGCAGGGGTCAAAAGTGAGGGGGTGTGGGGATTCAAACTCGCCCACCCAGCCTCAACCAAAGGACAGGGAGTTGGACCAGTCACGAGCACGAGCCCCAGGACTCGGGCTGGTGTTTCCACCCCTCACACAGTCCCCTTGTCACTGCTCTTTGATAGGACATTAGCTTGCAGATGTTCCAGGACTTACAGGCAGACCTGGAGCTTCTGGCTCGCAGGGTGACACTGCTGGAGGCTATCATCTGGCCAGGTAACACTGACACTCCCTCACTCACTGATCTGCTGGCCCCCTACTGACTCTGTTAAGAACATCATGGTTGACTAGTAGAAGGATAGTTTTTTTCACGATTGTTGACTGTTTCTGAAGTGAAGTAGTGTGTTTTAGAAATCCTCTGTATGTAATGAATAAACATTTGGTTGTGATTATCCATTATCCATTGGCACCACAAATATTTGCTAAAGGTTCTGAATATGAGGAGAAAATATGTTTTTTTCACACTGAACATCTCCTTAAATACAGTGTGTGTGTTTTTCTGCTCCTACAACCTGTTTGGTTTAGAGGGTTCAGACGAAACACTGACACTGGGTTCTACCATTGTCAGTGGACCCACAGTCCACTTTGAAAAGTTTCATTTTAGGACCATTTTTCTTTGTCACCTTCCAGAACTTCTTTACAATAGAAATACAGCCAAGGAAGTATGAAGTATGAGGCCTGTTTGTGCAGAAAAAGACCAATATTTGTTCCCATTTCATGATCAAACGCTGCATTGCATCTTCTCTGGCAGTGTTAAGTTTTATGTGTTTTCTTTTCTTTTTTTTTTTACAAATTTTCCCACTTAGTTGAAAAAACCTGAAATTTACCTGAAATTGCATTTTCTGACTGTTTCCTCAATTTATCTTTGGGACCAATAAAGTATTATATTATAGAATTGGAATAAAACAGAATAAAACATTAATTGATTAAAACAATTTAATCTTAACTCAGTGAGGATTACTGTAAGCAGTACAGTAAGGGGTACTACAGTACTATTGCAATATAACACCAATTTATCATTTACTGAAGACATTCAAAACTAAGTTTTTTACTTTTTAGTCTGAAACCTTTTTATTGCAGATTTTCTTTTATATTATGGGTTATAAACTCAATTTCACAGTGGGCCAAAATTTAATTGGAAAAAATTGATGCCAATTGTGCATGTTCATTCTTTTCAGTAAATATGTCAGAAACTTGTCTCTTTTTTGCATAGAGCAGATACAGCAAATGCAAATTTTGCCAGTATATAGGTTGCTATATACTGATGGACAGATTCAACTGCACATTTGACATGATCTTGTGGGCCAAATATTATTACACCGTGGACCAGATTTGGCCCCCGAGCCTTAGTTTGCCTCGTGTATTCCATATTATACTGTATTATTCTCTTTTTTGAACAATAGCTGCCAGTACACAGACTGTCTGTTTGGTTTCTGGTCACAGCACTGATTCAATCAAAACTTTATACAACTTAAGCTACACCTAAAGTAAATTTAAAATAAAAAAAATATTTTTGCTTCTTACTTGGCTGCTATTGGCAACAGCATTCAACCATCAGACCATTTTAGCAGAATATAAAATTATTTTATGTAGTTAGTCATTATTAAGACATGTATGGAGATCAAGGTTTAATCGTATTTTTGTAGCATTATTTTTGAATGTACACCAAGGTACTGAAGAGAGACTGCTTGTTACAGACCCAGAAACAGTAACAAATAGTCAGATGTAATCACAAATGTCAATATTGTGCATGTATATTTTTATATTGTTACCCGTTCATCTTTATCGATGATCCCATTGAATACATTCCCTTAAACATTTTGAACAGTTAAAAAAGTCAGAGTTTTAATATATTTTCTTAAAAGACTCACAACCTACATTGGACTAGACTATGAAATAGGCCGACAGAGTTCAGAAGTATCAGGACAGACAGGGAGGCCCCTTTCCAACTACTGTCTTTCTTCAACAGAGCCTGATCTAGGGTCTGGAGATGGACCGTTTGGCACAATCTCCCCTAGTTTCTACAGAGATAAACGGGCAGGTGCGCTTCCATATCGACTCGCTTCTCCTCTGTCCTCCGACACCAAGGTTCGAGGGAAGTAGCTCCCCTGTTCTGTCTGAGGATCACAGGCTGGGTTCACTCTGCCTTCTTATGGTCTCATCCTCACTCCACAGAATAAGATCTTAACCGATGCCCTCTCTGGGCTTTATCATCAGTTTCGGGATGGGGGCACCTCAGGGAAACTCTAGTGATACCCACAATGTTCCTCTGCTATCAGGAACCTGAGAACTATCTTGACCCCCACCTGTTTCCACAACAGGGGTCTCCACATACACTCAGCATCATCTTCTGTGTCTGCTTGTTCCTTGGCTTTTGAGCTGAAGTCTCGGACTCTGTTGAAATTAGTTAAAAAGGAAATCTAAATCTTCTGGGCGATAAGGGTCTTTAAGAGTAATATTCTGAAGGAGCTGTCAGGGGAGGAAAAACAGACTGGTATAGTTTGTGTTGCTTCTTTGCGACACCAGCGCCATCTGAAGTTCTGTTATTTAAGTGTATTGAGCATGTACAGTTTCCAGGACATGGTTATATTAATAAACCTCCTTTTATAATAATACTTTTCATATTCCTCTGTCCTAGTGTTGAATATAATGTAGTGCACTAAAGTTTAGGTCATCTCCGCTGTGTTGTGTTATTAACAGTGCTCTGTAGTTTTTTTGTGTGTGTGTTTTTCCTAATAGATTTTCCAGAGTTTCATCAACTGTGGTCAGAATAATTTACCAAACATCTGTAAAACAATGGTCGAAATATCTGCAGTCTGTAGATCAGTGGATTCTACTTGAGTCATAATCCATTGAAATACGATGAATGCACACAAAAAGAGAAGGAAAAAAGCTGTTATAGGACTCTGTTGGTAGTATAGACTGCCTATACTGTATACTGATGATTTTTTGTATCCTTTAAGTGTGTTGTGAAACTATTTAAAAATGATCAATTGTAGTTTTTTGTAAGCTGTTATGTAACCATTTTGTATTTTGAACCTTTTTTTCTTGCAAACGTGTTACTGTATATTATAAGGTAATCGTGTCTAAATGACTGGTGGAATAAAATAATGTCCTGTTTTTTTTGTTTTGTTTTTTTACAAAATATTTCACATTTATTTGTGTTTCAATGATGTTCATCCCTCAACAATACAAATAAATATGCAAATAAATACATCCACTCCATCAAATGTGCATTTTATAATAGATACAACACCAAAAAGAGATTTGGTTAATTTTCAATTAAAACCCCATTGGGAAAATATAATTAAACAAAGCTCAGAAAAAACCCAAGCAATAAGTGTCCACTAAATAAATTCATTACTCCGCTCTTTCCAGTAGTGTCGGTTTCTCTGTGCAGTCTATTGTGTTACAGAATTCTTTCCCTTTGAAACCACCACAGCCTCTGCTCCGATACGGTCGTCGATGAGCAACGAAATGGCGCCATCTAGCTGTTTGGAGGCGGCTAACGCTACGACAGCTTTCTCTGTGGGGAAACCCATCTTCTCCAGCTGTTGGAGTCTGAAAAAACATTGTTTTTTGTGTTAATGATAACTTGAATCAACACATTACCGGGTGGTTTTGCCTTAGAAGCTTACTGACCGCAAGGAAGAAACTGATGATTTAGAAACTTCCACTTTGGCATCAGGGTTCTCGGGAGTATCCTGTAATGAAGCAATTATCCCTGCTCTTAGCATCTCTTCTTCCAGCACCTCTGCATCAGACACAACAGCAGAGCCCTGCATCATCCAGGCAGGAGAGGGCTCATGCCATGTGGGGTGGCCCAGTGAAAGACGATCTCTCCGGAGAGTAGCAGCAGCCAGATCTACAGGCATGACTTCAGAATGTGCTCCAGATCTGTGACAAAACAACAGAAGAGAATTAAATTGTCAAATATGTTGTAATTACAACATGCTAGGATTTTAACAGAAATAGAGCACCTCCACACCTCTGTGGAGAAGTAAATGTCGGCAGTCTGAATCTTCCTGAAGAGGAAACATAAGCCCATTTGGGAATAAACTCCAAAACTCTGATGTCTTCAAGTTCCTGTAACGTAGCAACAAAGGGCTGCCTGTCTGCAATGTATGTTAAGGGAATATCTACAAAAATTATTTAAGATAATTACTATTTATGCAGTGTGCCTCATAACTATTTGTGCATATAATTGTTTAAACAATTGTTTAAACAAATCAGGGTTTCCACATGTGTTTTCTTTTGTACAATTATCAGTTTTGTGTAAATCCACACTCAACAATTAAAAAAATAAAAACTTTACAAATACTGGATGGTCAGTCCTTGGACTCAAATGCACAATGTAGAGAACTGTTGGCAAACATGTTAAGGATACAATTATGACCTATGCATATTGCACAGAAGTGAAGGAAGGCTGGTGTTCCTGGCAGCAGCAGCAGACCAGTCAGCAGAACACCCCAGGGTAGAAACCAGAGTGGCAAACACCTCAGCACCCTCCTCTGCGTCACCTGCCGACAATGTGCCGTGAACAGAGCTAGCTGGATGGCAGAGTAACCACAGAACCGACTCGCCTCGGCGCTGCCTACGAAGAGCAGCAGAGCGTAGAGCAGGGGTAAAATGATCATGGTCAGGATGGAGAGGGAGAGGAAGGCCACTGTCCCCCAGCAACGCTCCTGACACGGCCCAAGCAGCAACAGTAGAGCAACACTGACTGACAAGGAGGACAGGTCCTCATGACTGAGGGCATACAGGAACACATCTGTAGAGAAAGAGGACAACAGGTGTCTTAATTTATTATTTCCCTTTTTTTGAAGGATCAACCTACCATTTGGTGTAATCATAATACAGTATAAGACAGTTGAAGGCAAAGATCATTTAATTATTTAGTTCTCATTTAGCCAAAACAGGGACACATTCCACACATCACATTGGTAGATTACCGAGCTGAGGGACTAGTAAAATACCCCAAACCTGATGGAAACAACACTAAACTTCAGCCAGGGTGTGTTTGCTCTATATAACACGTCGGACGAGGGAAAGTAGACATAAGCTTGACACATCTTGGTTTTAAATACCGAAATATACGAAATAGTTACCTCTGAATCTTGGGAACTCACCACCAGGACCCACACTAAGACTAGCCTCAATACCCGCGGCATACAGCAGCAGTATAACTAGCGTCCATAAACAAGTGCCCAGACAGAATCCGGAGCGATCTGGACCATACCAGAACCACGGCGTAAACGTACGACCTAACATGATGAGAAGATCATTTGCACTTTGTCCTGTCAATGATACTTTTTCAGACTTCTCTGTAACTCGACATGTAGACGATGATATTATATAATCTTTCCTTGCACTAGGTGACGCTTTACACAACACACTTGAATATTTAAACAATTAAGAATTCACGTTCGAACAAAATAAAAACACTGGTCCAAAAACACTTCCCGTTTGTCACGAATATCTTCTTTGTCACTGTTCAAGGCCGACCAACTGCGTAACGATGCTTCACTGACCCCGCCAGGACAGTAGTATTACTGCAAGTAAGTTGAAAAGCTCAGTGACAGATGGACGTGACTTCTGTAAATGTTTATTGGTGAAACTGTTTTTCATGAGTTTTTTTGCGTGTGTCAGAATTTGTCAAGCTAAACCATTATACTGCCCTTTAAGGACTACTGTTACTGCTAGTCTGACCTTTACCCTCAAATTAGTAGTCGCTTTGGGTAAATAAGCGACTAGGTAATTAAGTAGATGTTTTGTAATGTTATTTACTATTCAAAAGCATGAACAAAGAAGGTGAGGTGAGGAGGATGTAATAATACATGGACCTCCAGGAATAATTCTAAAGTTTGGCGGAGCTATCAGATTAAAGGACAAAGGGTTTAGAGTTAAGAGTTAAGAATTTAAAAGGACAGTGTTCTTGACTTAACACTTAACCGTATTAACCGCATTAATTGTTTAGTTTCAAAAATAATCATATGACCGATTAAACTTGAAACTTGAACCCTAAACCCTGCCTTTTAAATCATTCTCAAACTGCCCTACTTTGTTCAAGCCAGTTCTCGTAGATAGTTAAAAGATCGCGATAATTCGTGATCCCGCAGAAGAAAAGATCCTTTCCTCCGCAGCTGCCTCCCCTCTGTTTAGTCGTCTAGCTCGCAAGCAGTGAAATGGCGTCGACGCAGGGTGAGTAAAGAAAACTCTTACTTCTGCGGGTACATCGTTTTTTAATGCTTGCACACAAGACCTAACATTGTGATATGCCGCCGTTTGATATTTTCAGTTGATATTGCATGTTTTGCGTAAACATAAGGTGAAATACCGTGCAACGTTGCTAGGGCCTAATCATATTAGCTACTCGAGCCATTGAGGCGGTTTCAACCGGTTCATATGTGTGTAAACATACGTTTACCGAACGGATTTTAAAAATAAATGGGCAAATATTTAAATGAAAGAGTCGCGCATTAAGATTTTTTTACTGTGTTAAACGTTTTCTGTAAATTTTTAAGTCAAATGTTTCGAGTTCGTGTAATGGCTGGCGCGAAAATGCCGCTTTGTTTGAGCTAACAACGTGTTTCTTGTGTGTTCACAGATTACAGTTCTTACAACCAGGCCGGCGCCCAGCAGGGGTAAGTAACCGCTTCATCCTAGTTTGGTAGTAGTTTAATTTTTTTTAATTAAGGCTTAACGAAAGAAGTGCATCAATACTAACCAATACCAGAGCCATCCCGAAGATAACGAATGCACTACAGCTCATTAAAGCATTTAATCCGGGCGACGTAGGTGTCAAAACTGATTCATACTTGATTTGGATATATCATTTTAAACCATACTGCTGATTAATGGCATTTCATTTATTGAAATCACGAGGAAGTGGTAGTGATATTGGCTGAGAAGGGTTAGCATTTTACTAATTGTAAATTTAATATTCGAGCATTTAACATGTCACACATATATATAGTTGTTGTTTATAATATATTTAGCAGGCACTAAAATCCGGAGCGACTTAGATTTTTAGGATTAGTGATCTAACAGTAGGTAATATAAATATTTTTTTTGTTCACAGGTACGCGTCTTATGCTACCCAACCATCACAAAGTTATGGACAGTCTGGACAGGTAAGATTTATTTAAGGTTAATGGAACTGATGAGGTTGTTGATCTTCTATTTGCATTTTAACCAGAATTGTAAAAGAAAATACAATTTTCATGATTGGTTTTATGTTTTGTTGACCCACAGCAGGGCTATGGTCAGCAGAATTATGGATCTTATGGTCAACCTGCTGCTACCGCTGATGGCAGTTACTCTCAGACAACCCCAGCTGGAGGAGCCTATCCACAGCAGCAGCAACAATATGGTACTTCATATGGCCAACCAGCCTCAGGTAAACACTAAAAGTAGATTTGCATTTTGGCAACCATTACAAATCCTTCTGGGTGCAGAATTGAGCACAATTTATATTGATATTTTGTCTTATTGATGTTAGACTGCTTCTTAAACATTTTTTTTTATATACTCCTTCCAGCTGGCTATCCTGCTGCACAGTCTACAACTCCTAACTACTCGCAGTCAACTACAGGTTATGGAACCAGCGGATACGACAGCACTCCAGCTGCTGCTGCTGCTCCAGCTGCTTCACAGTCTTATGGCTCTCAGCCAGGCTATACTCCTCAATCTGCATACCCTGGTTATGGTCAGCAGGCTGCACCAACTACACCACAGAGGTATGTTCATCCTCTGAAGGTAACACATTACAACAACAACAAATTCAACTGTGTGTTAAAAGGTGTACCCTCTTTTACATATTTTCAGTTACAATGCTAACGGACAGTCAGGTGCCTACAGTCAAAGCAGCTACAGCCAGCCAGCAGGATATGGCCAACAACAGACTGGGTATCAAGCCCAGCAAGCAAGCTATGGCCAACCCCAGGGTCAGCCCCAGCAACAGGCTCCTCCTTCCTATCCTCCTCAGGCTACTGGTGCTTATGGGCAGCCTCCAGCCAACCAGTATGGACAACAAGGTGGACCACCTAGTTACAACCAGAACAGTCATTACAGTAAGATTGCTTTCACCTTAATGTTTTTTTTTTTTTTTTTTTACATGCAACTCATCATTGTGATTACTGCTTTTCAGATAATTACCGACAAGATGGTCCAGGTGGAGGTTCTGGGTACTCTGGTGCTGAGTCTTCAAGGTACCCAGGCTCCGGGGACAGCAGAGGCCCTGGCAGAGATGGCTTCGACCGCGGTGGAATGATGCGCGGTCGTGGAGGAATGGGTCGTGGTATGGGGTAAGTGTTGTTCTTTTGCTCCTAAACTCAAACATCTAACTCAGCAGGTACAGTGGCCAGCTGAGGCAGGGCTGAGAGAGATCTCTGTGGAAACAGTAACCATACTCAGTTGACATTACCAAAAATGTCTTCTCTTGTTTTCCAAAATGGAAACATTCATTTATTAGTCTTAATGTGAGTACTCTGAAAGCCTGTAATGTAACTGGCATCCATAAATTTTAACCCTCTCTCAACTCTGCCTACATTTGGCCAAAGGTAAGAGGTTTGTTTTCATGAATATAAGTCTATTTTTCAGAGACCTGTGCAGATATAATCAGGCAAACTGTTTACTTGTTTAGTTATTTTAACCTCAGGGTAAAATAATTGTTTGAAAAGTTGGGATTAATCAGGAACTGTGAAATGTTAGGAGGGAACATTGAATTCAAGGGTTTATACTTTTCACATCAATTAGATCATTTTAATTTTCATGTGGTTCATTTATCCACACTCTAAGTGGCTTAAGGGAAGGGAACATCATCGATGGTTGCAAGTTAAGTACATTTTGCTAACGACAGACTCCTACTACCTTATAGGCCCAGACCATAAGAATGGTATTCTTGTCTTTGTATAGTTGTGCTCAACAGAGGGTTGATGATGAGGGTTTCACAATTTGTGCCATTTTAAAGCGTCAATTTGCACCAGTTTTATATGGTTACTGAATCGTTCCGTGGTGACATTGCACCTGGGTATTGATTGAATAATCAACTTAATTAGACACCTGGTGTTATTTGTACATGGTATTTTCTTTTGCAGTATTGAAAGATGGGAAAAGCTTTTTCTTAACAAGGTCTTTTCCACCCAAGCAGAATATCCTTACACCCACAACTGCCAGTGAATAATAGATTAGTTGTCGTAACTATACTTCACAGTATGTGTATGTTGCTTTTAGGCAATTTTGCTTAGAAATTGCACCAGTTTTTGTTCTTTCCAAAGGAATTCTGCCTAGATTCATTACCTTGTAGCACATACTGAAGGTCTTGAAAAGTTCTTGGTTGAGATGAGAAGTGGTTGTGGTTGCAGTCTATTTTACCCTTCTATTTATGCAAACAATAACCTTGCACACTGGGCCATTTCAAAGCGGTAAACTTGAAACGCAGCCTAATGGAACAAAGGCAGTATTAAATGAATGAAGAGTATTCATTCATGAGTGTTCTATTATTGCTTATAAAAACTGTGAAATGAATAATGTCCAATACCAGTGATAAAAGTTTAAATGTCCTGGGAGCATTTAAAAAAAATCTATATTTAGGGGACTTTAATTGTCGTAGGTCGGAAAACCCTCAGTCCAGGGCTAATATACTAGTTGGTTGTGATGCGCTTTACTTTACAGACGATAATTGTGGTATTTGGGTCAATTGATTTTCTGTCACACTGAATATCTTAATGAGAGACCTATCAAATGGGATATTACAAGCCAAAACTAATTTTATCTTGAAATGTTTTAGTCCAGTGACTTAAGTGTAACATACAAAGGTTTCACCATTTCCTACGCTCCGACGGTTGGACAAAGGAGCGAATCAAATAAGATCAAACTAAAGGGTACATTGGACATGTATTGTGCACACAAACATCAGAGATTATTAGCTACTAATGGTTTTGGTAGGGGTAATTTATTTCCTGTACATCAAGGGCAGGCTAGTTTAATGATATTTCTGACATGAGAGCTGGGGCAAAGTTGGACCATCTACTTTAGGGAAGCTTCTATGTGCCATAGAATGTGGACACAGCAGGATAAATTTTGCTACCACTGTGATCCGTCTACTCACAAACCACCTTCTGAATGGACAGAACAGCTTGAATAATAGGTGCACAACCAACACTGGTCATTGGTTATAAAGGTGCATGCACATTGACAGCTGTAAACGAGAACCACATTTTCTGCTAGTCTTCTTATGCGTCTTCTAGCGCATATGTCTGTGAATTCTATTTGCAGTTCATCAATATAACACTTAACAGTACTAAGCCACAAACTGGTCAAAATTAAGTAAGAAAAGGACCCTAATCCTGAAGCATTCACTTGTGTGTCAAGTACAATTTTAAAATGCATGAAATTTGAAACCCTTCCCAATGTTTCAGAGTAACAGGTTGTGGATGTGGGGTGTTTTTGGGGTTTTTTTTGCTCTCTGGTTCAACAGGATAATCCTGTTTGTGACTGAATTTTTTTCTTTTAAACATTTTTTGGCTCCAAATAGCATGCACTTCAATTTTGTACTTAAGCATCAATCTTATAGAATGAAGTATCATACAATAACAAAAAGTTTACTAAATAGGTAAAAAAAAATGGCATAGTTCATTTGCCTCTAGATCTTGTTAGCTCAGCACAGGTATTTTGCTCTAGGTAGGGTGGGGGGAAATTGTGTAATTTTGAAATGTTTAAAATTGTTTGTGGTTTGGAATTCAAATGTTTGATCAACTGAGTACTTTTTTAACATGCTTTGTCACATTTATACCGTACAGGTAACACTGAGAGCCATTTTAAAGCATCTATTCCCTAAAAAGTATCTGTTCTCAGTACAGAGTCGCAGCAGGAGGGTCTGCCTTAATTCAAGAACAGAGGATGGTGGTTTTTAAGAGCATGATGGGTTCATTTCTTTTATTTTTCTTTTTGAGTCTTTGTATTTGATTTCATTTACCAAGAACTGTAAAACTGTTATGGTGTTTATTTGTAACTTTGTTTTTCTTTCCTGGTGAATGTAATTACAAAGTAAAATTTTACATTGTTTTTTTTATAAAACATGTCATAATTGTAACTCGTTATGAATGTAATAAGGTTTATATTTCTTGAGTAGAGTGCATCTTGAATACTTGTGTACAAACATTCGGGATTTTATCAGATGCAGCAAAAAATATGTTAGACATGAACGTAATGCACCAATGTAAAGTAAAGTGACACTGAAATTGTATTCAGCTAAAAAATTAGACAAACGTAGTATACGTTACTGCTCAGACAGCCCTCAGTGTTAAGGTTGCTGTTCAATTAGTCAGAATGTGTTGATTGCTCCGTTAACCCAAGCCACTTTGCTCGAGCCATGGAAGTGGCTGTAAAAGAGAAAGGCCTTCATATCTCCATTTATTTCCTCATAGCGGCGCTGGAGACAGAGGTGGCTTCAATAAGCCTGGTGGTAAGTTAATGAGATTACACTGGCTAGACCTTTAAAACTTTACAACTTTTTGCCAACAAGTATTTCTGTGTCTCACATTGTGGTATCTTAACGTTTAAGCCACTATCTGAATACATTGGGGATATTTTTTTTTTTCAATGCCTGAGATCATTTCTCTGGGTTACTTGGTTTAATTCAGTCACTGCTTTTGGTTTTGAAAGTTTTTCAAAGGTAATCGACAAATATCACTCAAACCTGTTGACTGTTTAACCAAACCTTCAGCACTGAATTATTTTTTTTTAACATTTATACTGGGCTTAGGCTTTTCATGATTCACATTTTTTGTTGAAGGGTCTAAGGTTTTCTATTTATCAATTCCAAAATCATTTGAGGATATTGTGGTGTACCATAAGATGCCATTTCAACTTTCCAATATGTGTGACTGCATCAAAAAGGGAGTGTCCGCGTCTAGTAGTATATTAATGTTTGTTTCTTCGTACCATTGTTTCCCGTACTGACTTTGTATTTGTTTGATTTCTTTCCCCGTTGACCAATGGACGACAGGCCCGATGAGCAGCGAACGTGATATGGGTAGGTGAACTTGAACTAGCTGTCCAAGGGCTTGTACACATGAAGCATGTGTCACTGAACATTTTTCATGAACATTTTTTTTACACCTGTGTAGGACGCCCTGAGGAGCAGGACGACTCTGAGAACAACACCATCTACATCACTGGCCTGACTGACAAAGTCACCGAGGACGAAATGGCTGAATTCTTCAAACACGTGGGCCCAATTAGGGTAAGGTGACAAAAATCCCATCCTTTGTGTCCAAGTTACCATGACACAGGTGACAAAACAAAAATCTTTTGTTTTAGATGAACCGCAGGCTTGGAAAGCTGGCCATCAAAATCATCAGAGATGATGCTGGAAAGCCCAAAGGAGATGCCACACTCTCCTATGAGGAGCCCATTTGTGCAAAAGCAGCCGTGGAGCACTTTGATGGTAGGTTTAAAGGAGACAGGCCAGACTTTTCTGAATCTTTTTTTGGACTTTGTTAGTTCTTATATTTAATGGCCGATACAATTTTAATTACAGGAAAGGAGTTTCAGGGCCGCAGGCTGAAAGTCTCCATGGCACGCCGTAAGCCCCCAATGGGAGGAATGAGAGGAGGCATGCCGATGAGAGATGGTATGATGGGTCGTGGAGGTATGTCACATCTCCACTAGTTTGTTACATAGTTTTATTGATAAATTAATGATTTTTCTCATATCAGGAATGATGGGTCGTGGAGGTGACCGCGGTGGATTTGGTCCAAGAGGTGGACCCCGTGGTATGGGCAGAGGTGGGCCCACCGGAGGGAACATGCAGCAAAGAGCTGGAGACTGGGAATGCCCCAACCCGTATGTATCACTGAGAGAAAAACTATTGATTAGGAAGGAATTTGTTGTTCAAGCTTTTCGTTTTTTTTTTCCCCCTGTAGGGGTTGTGGTAACCAGAACTTTGCCTGGAGAATGGAGTGCAACCAATGCAAAGCCCCCAAACCAGAGGGTCTGAGCGGAGGACCACCATTCCCACCCGGCGGCGAACGTGGTAGAGGTGGAATGGGAATGCGTGGCGGTAGGGGAATGGATCGTGGTGGACCAGCTGGAGTTGGAGGGCCAGGCGGCCCTGGGGGTTTCCGTGGAGGTTGGGGAGGTGACCGTGGTGGATTCAGAGGACGTGGAGGCATGGATAGGGGAGGATTCCGTGGTGCTGGACGTGGAGGGCCACCCATGGACCGCATGGGGGGCAGAGGAGGCCGAGGAATGGGGCCACCAGGAGGAAAGATGGAAATGAGGTAAAATTCTGAGATTACTTGTTCTGCAAGCATAGAACTGTCTGATTAACTTGGACTTCACTTTTTGTGCTAAATAGGGACCACCGCCAGGAGCGCCGAGACCGACCTTACTAGAGGACTTGGCATTTGATTTTAAGACACAGAATTTTATTTATGATTCCATATTTTGATGGTTTTTTGCTCTGCTGTCAAACATCCTGTGCAGTTTCAACTTGTATTTCCATTTGTTTATTTTTAGCTTTAGTTTACTCCTGTTTATACTGCATCTTGTATTGTGCATGTTTTTTTTTCGTTGCTTTTTTTTTTAATGTACTGCAGATTAGATTTGACGGTGTATTGTTAAATGCATTTATTTTTCATTTACAGAATTGACTCCCCTGTACCATTGTTATATCGCAGATTTGGGAAATAAAATTTTAAATGTTTGATAAAAGAGTTATCTTTTTCCACTTTTCTGAAAATCACTAGATATGTACTGTACTGGTTTGAGTCAGGGTATGCTAGGATTTTGGTTGATGTGAAATGAGTGTCAGGTTGTGTGTGAAAGTGAAACTAGGAGTCATGTTGAATGAAGAAAAGGAGAAGTTTTAAAATGAATTGATTTGTTTGTAGAGAGCATCACCAGGGGAGAGGGAGGTGATTGGAGCAGACTTTAATGGCCAAGTAGAAGGGAACAGGAAGTGATGGGCAGGTTTGGAGTTAAAGTTTGGAGTTTTTTTTTTGTTTTGTTTTGTTTTTTTTAAGAGAATGGAAAGAATGGCCGTAGTGAACCTATCCAGGTTCTGGAGGCAGATTCTCTGGGGTAGATTATATCTTTGATAGAAGATTGTGCTAGAGGTGGGGCTACCAGGTAGGTGACAAAGGAGGTTTATGAATGCAGTTAGGGAGGATATAGAGGTAGTTGGAGTAGAAAATACATAGGACGGAGATGGAAAGTGTTGACTCGCTGTGGCAACCCCTGAAAAAAGGGACACAGAAGATTGTAAATACTGTATACATCTGCCTTTTCCTTGCAATGCCTACACATTTCCTGTAGATGGTGTACGCACGGCTCAATGCATTTTAGCCTTTCTGCCTGACATGATCTACATGTGTGTCTAACCTGCCCACGAGCAGAGTTAGCTTATGCCTTGACTTGTCACTGCATTATTTGAAAAATCTGTTTAAACATGCCATTGTTTTAACTGCATACTCAAATCGAGACAATTGAATTTCTCTTAATACAATTAATGTGGTCTTATTGATAAATGTAATAACGCTGAATAGCAGGTTGTTATGATTTGGCACTACAAACAAAAGTTAAGTTGAGCAAAACTTCCATCTGCATTTTCAATGCGATGAGAGTTTTCTGCCACTAGATGGTGATTTTGCAAAAATAACGACGTCTTCAAAGTCGGTCTGCTGACTAGAAAGTCTGGCAGTGATGACATGTGTCCTTGTTCAGATGTGGGAACAGAGGGTTTCTTTATAAACAGCTCACTGGTCCAAAACATTAACTGACCTATAACTGAAGTTCTTATTAACCTTTTGGAATCTTTACTCTCACTAAAAATAACTTCATGCAAAGTATTGGCAATTAACTCTGAATTGCATAGATGATCCTTAATCTGTACTGTCTTAAACACGTTGTCCTTTGTCTGTCTCAACATACACATATCCGAAACAGTTGCCTTATAGGCTGACATAAATCTAGATGTCTTGTCCCACATTCTTATGAACATCTGTAGAGCATATGACTAAGGCTAACTCTGTCCAGTAGTTGGTTGATGCCCAGTCACAGCTGACATCTTGAAACTCTTCTCATTGGCCGTAGCCCTGCAGTCACTAATGTGGTTTAATGGAGTTCTGAATTCTCTCACTCTCTACGGACAAAAAAGCTGATTCATCCAGGCCCAGAAGAATGACCTCATCCAACCACCACCACCAACTTCTCTCCTGTTCTCCTCTCCCTCTACATCATAAACACACACTGGCCTCAGGTTTTCAAATGAAAACAGGACCTCCCTCTTGGCTTTGGGCTCTGCCTTATTTAAACAGTTACATATTAGCAGAGCACATGACATGGACACTTTTTAAAATGAGAGAAACCTGAGAATGTTGATGACTTTTAAAGATACACTCACAATAGGTTTGACATATATAACATATACATATAGTACACTTAACATATACATTTCTACCTACTGTTTGACCTACAAGAAACACTAGCTGAAGGAACACAAGCTCATTGGACACAGCTTTGACAGCTTTTAATTTAGGCAACTGGACATTTAGTTTTTTGGAAAACGTTTCTCCTCTCATCCAAGAGGCTTCTTCGGAATCTTTTGTGTATTGTTCCCAAAAGGGTTTTGTCAGTGGGTGAGAGGTTGTGTCTCAAACCACCACCTCTGTTGAGAGATTGCTTTTTCCATGTTGACAAATATGGCTTCTTTTACGCCCTTTTTACACCAGCCTTTACGTGTAGGTGGACGTCTGAGTCCTGACCTGAGGAGTTGGACCTCCTATGTTGGGTCATGCGCCTGTGTAGCTGCTGCTTGGTCTCCCCATGTAGAGGTCAGCATACATAAA
>JAFBJS010014337.1:333436-343935 GCA_016785265.1 Paraplagusia blochii
GAGCTGCGGCTTCAGAGCTGCTGCTGCTGCTGCTGCTGCTGAGTTCATCCCTGAGCAGCAGAGCTGACCGGCCTCCTCTGATGGTGACACGTGGATATCCGTGGGTGAGAGGACCCACCGGTCTCCGGATGGACGGACTCTTCGACGCCCGTGAGTGAGCGTGTGTCGCAGTCGGGGTCTGTCGGCCAGTCCTCGATCTCTCTGCTGGACCCGGCCGGCAATGCTCACTGTGAAGGAACTAGCTTTTGCCGCAGAGACATCCGGAACACGCATCCACGCTCCAGGGCCGGTCTGTGTCCTGACAGTATCATGACGGGATCCGTCTTCCAGGATATGCGATAAGAAATCACGCACGCAGAGCGGCATGGGTGCGTCAACGCGGTTACTTCATCGTATTTTGCGGGCGAGGCTGTGGAGCGACGCTGCGCAATGAGTGAGACCAGCGGGACTTCAGCAAGTAGACGTTATTGATAGATTAAAAACCGACAATATGGCTGATCAGAGCAACATCCAATCCGCCGCCTCCAAGAGTATTCGGCCCTTCAAATCCAGCGAGGAGTACCTGTATGCCATGAAGGAGGACCTGGCCGAATGGCTCAACACCCTTTACGACCTCGATATCACTGCGGACACGTTCATGGACGCGCTGGAGACGGGCTGTGCCCTCTGTCGGCACGCCAACAACGTCAACCGCGCCGCGCACGACTTCCAGCTGGAACACCCGGAGGCTGCGCGCTCCATGAAGGTTCCGTCCAAAGATGTGGTCTTTCAGTCGCGCAACGTGGTGCAGGGTTCTTTCCTGGCCCGGGACAACGTCTCCAATTTCATCAGCTGGTGCCGACAAGAGCTGTGGATCAAGGACGTGCTCATGTTCGAAACCAACGACCTGGTGGAGAGGTGCAACGAGAAGAATTTCATCCTGTGCCTCCTGGAGGTGGCACGACGTGGCTCCAAATTCGGCATGCTGGCCCCCATGTTGATCCAACTGGAGGAGGAGATAGAAGAGGAGATCCGGGACCAGGAGAGCCTGCAGAGCCAGGCCGGAGAGCCAAGTGAGAAGAGTTCCCCCATCAGGTGCTGTGGTAGAAAGGAGAGCAGTCAGAGCGTGGAGGACGAGGAGGAACCAGAGCCCGAACCCTTTGTTTGGCCACAGAAGAGAGTTTTATGTGACATGCGGAATTTGGATGAGTTGGTGAGTGAAGACCCTGTCAACCCTTTAATCAACACAGATTTTTTTGGGTTTTTTTTCTAATGTCCATCCTCTTCAGCAGTAGGTCACACACAGGGCCCTGTCACAAATGAAGCCCAGTCTGTGGAATCACCATGCAGGTGTGATGAAGATCATTGTCTGTGTGGGTGTGTTCTCCTACCTAACTAGCAGTTTGTTTTCACTCTGATCCCACCCTCATGTCAGGGCCAGTGCGTGTGTGTGTGTGTGTGTGTGTGTGTGTGGGGGACGACTGAACTCTTGTTTTCTCACTGAGCTCTGAAATGCCAAAAGTCAAGTCAGTGACATTTTCCCAACATTCTTGTGCAACTCTTAGCTTGTACAGACACTGGTTATTGGCAGCTCGTTACCCCAACAAAGGTAATCCAGTTGGGTCAGTGTGGATTTTGCAGAAGAAATGTCTCAAAATCCATTTTTACAGCTGTCTTTTTTTTAACTTTTGTTAAATTAAGTAAAGATCGTCATACTAGTTAAGGCAGGCGTACACTCAAGCATCTCGGCAGCAATGTGCTGCTCACACAGTACGGGTGAAATCCAGGGGTGATCAGTTCACAGCTCATGACTGGTGTTTTCACACATCACGTTCCGTTGATCAGGTGCGATTGGACTGATCACACTGTACGATCCACGACACGTCTGACTCATGCAGCCAGAACTGAATAAAAGTGTCAAATGTGTTGGAATGTAATGTGGAGGAAGAGGAAGAAGAAGTAGATGGTAGTGGAAGACGAAGGGATGCTCTGTTACTCTGTGAGACACAAGGGGAATAATGCTCAGCAAATAAAACCTAATTACCTTTAAAAATAGTGTCATTTTTGTAAGAAACTGAGAAGAAAAGGTAACAAAAATGTTGTGTATAGATCAGGAAATGTCTTGACAGATATGCTGCTCCCTGTTGTTTACCTTTTTTCTCCTCCGTATCGACGTTCTATCTTTGTGCAGTGTGGTGTGGTGAAGAGGGAAAAAGTGGGTCAATCGGCAGGATTTCAAACATGTTGGATTTTCTATAACAAGATTGATCACGAGGTAGTGGACACTGCACAACCTGAGTTTCACAACTCAAGCCGATAGTCGGGCCAAATTGCCGATCGTCATCCGTCTGATAAATCATGGCGAAGTTGCCTTTACACATCAGATATCTGCATTTGTAAAAAATAATTTCCAAATGTCTTTTTGAATTACCAGTGGAAACTGTATATTTACAATCAATCAATAAATCAAACACTTTATTTATTGAGCACATTTCATGCATAAAGTAAACTCAGTGTGCTTTACAAATTTGTTTACAATGTTTGCAGCCCCGTGCACTTATAGCCCCTAAAAGGAGAAAAATAGTGGAGAAACGTCAGTGTTAAAGATAGATTTGGAGATCCCTACTGCACAGGCAGGCAGGCAACAGCAAAAAAGATATACTGTACATATACACTTTTATTTACAAAAAAAAGAAATAGCCAATGAGGAATTTGTGGAAATCTTAAAGTATTTTGACACAAATTTAATCTCGCAGTTTACCCACATCAATACTAACACCAGCATTTCTTGTCATGCTTTCACGTCCCATCTTGTAAATTCACACCACCGTGTCTAGTCATCACCCCCACCCGTTGACCTTTGTCAGGGGCCTCGCCTGGAATTAGCATAGCACAAAGCAACGGTCTTATTGGGCTCCTGCTAATGAATGGTCAGTTAGACACAGAGACAGAAAGTGTCAACACACCGGTTGCTCTTTACGGAAAATCAATTTGCGCTCTTGTGTCTTTTGGCAAATGTCAACCTGAGCCTCCACCTCCACCTCCACCATCAGTTCTCCACTGCTGCCCAGCACGTTGTGTTCTCTCTGATTAGATATGCATGTCTTTGCACACTGAAGTCAGTCAGTCAGTCTGCCAAACTTGCAGAACAAATCCTGAGGCGGTCGGTTGATGTTCTTGCATTTCTGAGCCCAACAAAGTCAGTCTTTGACACCGTGGGTGTGGATGCCAGAGGAGCGGGAGATGGATGGTAGTCACAGCGTCAGGGCATGGAGCTGAACCTGATGTTGTCAAAATTTGGAAGACGGTTAATATTTACATACAGACAACATCCGTGTGTTAACAAGAGCTTTGTCTTGTGGATTATACCGATCATTCACGGAGATCACGGGGAAGCTTAAAGAGTTCAAACATGTCCATCCTTAACCAATAGCAACGCTTTGTTGTCATGTGCTGGACAGTGGTAGACAGCGTGAGCAGCATCCCCTCAGTCAAATGTTAGAAAGTTGCTTCCATCTGCAGAACAGCCCCAGGAAACCACAGCTCTACTAAAAAAACAAGCCGGGGTATTAAAATAGTACGGTATTATTAAAGATATTTCAGTCAGGCTGCTGCTAGTTGCAATAACAGTTTTTTTCTTCCTCTGAGAAAGTCGTACACTAAAGATTCAGAGAAATACCCTATATACAGTATATAACTGTAGACCAATATGGGCTCCATCTGATCATGTCACAGGACACCAGGCCTCAGGCCTCACTGTGATCCTCCAACTCCTTGAACACTTTGTATTCCAGCCTCATGCTGTGGTCGAGGTTAAGATTAATTTGAAAGTCTGCTTCATCCATCATTCATCAACCTGTCGTGGTCTGCGAGAACCTTCATATCTAACGTTGGTATTGATTCATTGGCATCCATTCATTATTAGACCATTAGGATTCCAGACATTGGTAATGCAGTCTCACATTCTGATGTAAAGTTATGGTTTCCATATATAGTACTGTAATATATATTTAACTTTGGTAATTTTTTTTTTGTATTTGTATATTGTTAGCCTCATAGCATAATTGCCCAAGTCCTTTTCTTTTCTTATGACCTAGGCAATAATGCTATGATATATACAGTCATGGAAAAAATGATTAGCCCACTCTGCTGTTTTCTTCAATTCCTTGTTCATCTTAATGTCTTGTTCCACTAAAGGTTTATCACCTGGGGGAAACAATGAACACAAAACCATGCAATGACTAAAAGCACTGTATTTGTCAGTACAATGTTATTGCTAGTGATGTAGGCTGTCTCTTATACACATCTAGATGTGTATAAGAGACAGCAGCAGGATGAGTCTGCTTCTCCTTAATTATGAGCCTTTTTTGTTGTTATTATATTTGTCCAGATTAATGTAGATTAAGTGGAAGCAGACTTTTAAATGGACAAGAAATGAAAGAAAGAGTGGTCTAATGATTTTTTTCCATGACTGTATATGTATACTCATTCATTCATTATCATCCATTTAACTATTTCCAGGTCTCAGGGGGAGCAGTTTCCACGGCTGCCACCCAAATCACACTGCTCCATACTGTGAGCCTTGATGTGGATGGTGAGCACATTGGAAAGTAGGCGGGGTCAGGACGGTGCTATGATCAGAGCAGCTCAACCCAGCAGTGCTAACCTAGTGATAAGGAAGCAAGGCTTCAGGTTCTAATCAACCAGGTTGTCGCTGAGGGGCTACATGTGCATTTAACTATTACGTTTTTACACAATTGATACTTCAACATCCTGTCTAGTCACACTTTCTTTTGCTCTGATCATAGCACCACCCTGACCCACCTCACTTCTACAGGAAGACTGACAGTATGGTGCAGTGTGATTTGGGTGGCAGCGGTGGAGACGCTGAAACCTGGTAATAGATAAGATGATAAATAGATATATGTTGTCTATACATTACAAAGTTCTTATGTAAATATACGTTATAACATCTCAACTGTTAAACCTATTTAGTAGGTATTAACAATAATAACTTAAAACTATTGAATAATAATATTTTTTATAATTAAAAAATAACTGTTTTTCATCTAAGTAACGCATGCATAATTAAAAGTGTGACCCTTTTCACATGAGTCAAAGCAGAATTAGGATGGTTTATACTGAACAACAAACCCATTCATAACAGACCACAAGACTATGACCTATGAAACTTCCTCTCGAATACTGGAACCAGTATTATTAAGTAAATCCATCTTAACATGATGTACTCTAAAGACCTGCCTGAATCTGGAATAGAAATGCAGGATGTAAGGATTTTTGGAAAATCTGTAGTTTCAGTTTATTCATTATTTAAAAAAATAAGAGTCTGTCCATTCACCTCTAAGGACAAAGAAATGAAACAGGGGAACAGGCACATGAAGATTATGTCCTCACTGGAAACAAAGGTTCACACATGCACTGATTATATTCACAACAAAATTGGAATTGAGCAACGTTAGTGGGACAAACACTCATCAAAATGGGCCCGGGAACCACCAGTTGATTATCACTGTGCTAGAGTACAGTATAATCAACTATTTAAAGTATGAACAGCGCAACAGTGTTAACCACCGTTCCACTGTGTTGATTTTTCCATTAAAGTCATTATAGTTCATTGTGGTTTGAACATAAACAAACACAGATACCTCACCAAGCATCAATCATTAAGACCTGTTTCCACACAGTTGGACTGTGATCCCGCAGCACTGGGCTGAGAGGTGAATTTCACAACACAACAACGAACACCATTGTTATTCCTCACCTTGGCTACGTAGTTGCATTACGGAAACATGACTCATAAAGTGTGCGTTGCGTCATGTCAACTCCTTGCTGTTTACTCTGGATCTTTAGTCTCAACCCAAAGCAATGCCGATGATTGTTGTCCGTGACAAACACGGCTTTGATTGTTTTTTACACCAACGTTGTTAATCATAACACACTGTGAGAAGTTAAGGAAGTGAGCGCTCTCTCATTTCCCTTTGTCAGACTTTGACCCAGTGATGCTGATGACTCTGAAAATGTTTCATTTTCCCTTTTCCTCGACTAAGGTTTTCTCAGGATTGGCACTGATGACAGATGGTTTCCATCAGTCTGTTCAATATATACAATAATATACAGTTGATCCTGTGCATTAGAGGATTTTCCCCTCATATCACAGCGGCAGGAAAGGATTATGACAGTGACCGATGGAGTAAATAGTGAAAACTCTAGGCTTCAGGGGAATCAACTTATTATTATTATTATTGTTGTTATTATTTTGGTTTGTGGCCCTGCATACGATCTAATTAGATATTAAAAGTATTATTGTATGTCAGCAGTGGTGGACTAGTGGTTCAAGAAGCAACCTTGGGTCCACAAGGCTTCAGGTTTGAATCCACCAGCTGACAGGTTGCCACTGAGCACAGCAAACACCTTGTGGGGTCACCACCCACAGGAAGGCTCACAATATGGTACAATGTGATTTGGGTGGTGCCAGCTGGCCCTGCGTCCTCAATGTCTACCTCACTACCTCAATGTCCTCCCTCACTGCATCCACCAATCTCCTCTTTGTCTCCTACCTGGTAGCTCCATCTCTAGGATCCACTGTCCCTCCCCTGAACATGTCCAGACCATCTCAATCTGGCTTCTCTAGCTTTTTCTCCAATATTAATAATAAAATATTTGTAAAGCACATTTACAATATTGCAGCTCAATGCGCGTTAACTATTGGTAGATTCTTAGACAGCCCATGAACAGAGATGAGAAAAAAATATATATTTTTAGGAAAAAAACTCACTCTAACCCAGACCTAGGCAAACTAAGGCCCGGGGGCTAGATGCGGCCCATTTAGTGTTTCAATCCGGCCCATCCAACTTGTCTAAATTATACTTTTAATTTATGTTATTGTTATCCTAATGTCTTTTCCATGCAAAGCCAGCATTTGATAAATGCCCCAATAGATAGTCTCAAAGAAGTAAAAAGCATTTGAACATTTTGCATTTATTCAATACTTTACTCATGATATATCTTAGTTCTCGCAAATACTCAATCTTTCTGATCCTGACCTGGCCTGTGACTAAAATTTTAATACCACCTGTGGCCCGTGAGTCAAAATAATTGCTCAGGCCTGTTCTAACCCAACATATAATGTATTCTTGGTAAATTCAGCTCATGTGGCTAAATATATATTTAATATTGCCAGTGTAGGTACTGTGTATAACTTTGGTCTCAAGAGTGACTATCCTTGGCCGGTTTGGCCCGTGAGCCTTATGTTTGACACCCCTGATAAGTACCTAAAGCTACAGTGGGCTCACTGACCCTTAATGATTCACATATCAAATTGTTGACTTAGTCCAAGCCATCTCCATAGTCTTCCTTCATCTTTCTCCCTTCTCACTCTCATACATGAACTGATTTCTGTCTCGTTTCACCCCAGGCTTCAACATTCAACCCTCGTTTAGTTCGTGTATATGCATGTCCCTGTCCTCTCCCATCCCCCATCTCTGTCTGCACCCAGGATGAGAAGAGCAAGGAGCAGAACAGTACAGTATGTCTTATTTCTGCAGTGAAAGACGGGAAATTAATAGACTGTCACTGTCGGAGTGGAAGTAATCGGAGGCTGGATGGAAACACCAGACCAGCAGAGAGCAGGAGAGGAGACGTGTGTGTATTGTCAGTGTGTACTCAGAGTTACCCTATGGTCCACTTCATGCATTCAGAAAGACAAAAAGGGAGAAAAGGACAGAGATTGTGCCCGGAGTGACTTTACAGGACACTCTGCTGAACATGACTGCAGTGCCTGCTGCTGCTGCTGCTGGTGCAGAAGTAGGTCAGGTCGCTCTTCATTAGGTGACACCTATGTCCATGCTTTGCTGATGAGGCATGTGGTCCAGGCACACCATAGGTATTAACCTTTTGGTTGGACACTGATACTACACCAGGCATGGACAAACTACAGCCCTAGGCCAGATATGGTCCAAGAAATGACTGATGAGACTGATTGCGGTTCTTCACTTACATGCAGTTTACAACATAGTTTCTACGTTACCCCCAGTTTTTCTTCTTGCAATGTTTAAAAACAGTTTTTGGACAACGTCCACTTCCCTCGTTCACTTTATCTTAGGAAGTCCCTGTTGGTTATATATTTAAAAACCTCTTTCTATCTATCTCCATCCATCCATCCAAATAATGACAAACGTCAAATGTGTTAAAATATATATATATATATATATTTATTATTATTCTGCCAAAACTGAAGGGTCCTGCCTGTCAAACTTCAGAACCTTGGTTTTATCCCCAAGCCAGAGGTTTTGCCCACCATTGTGCTGTGCACAAGAACAGACACACACTCCTGCATGCAAGTTCTGCACATTTCCCAAAACTTCTTCCTCATTTTTTATGTGTGTCTGTTACCAGATTTAACGTCGGTCTCTGCAGGTATTCCTCTCTGCCTGCACGAGGGAGCCTCGTTATTCCCCGGCATCGATCCGTCAGTGTCTTATAGCTTGGTTGGAGGCGCTGGCTGTCTGGATGACAGATAGTCCTCAGAGTCACATGGAATAAATGCTCCTAACCTTGTCTGTCAGAGAGGGGGTGGGGGTGAGGGTGCAGAGTGTTGTAAAAACAGAGCAGCAAATGAGAAAGACACCAGTCTGATATTAAGCTTCCTGCTCACATCGATTCTGATGGTCCCTGACTGGAAGTGTTGAATAATGGAATTATTTACATCCGAGCACAGCATTGTACTTTAGATCCCGATCCGTCCTCTCGCTCCCTGATGGACTCTCTGTCATGTGGCCAGCAGACAGGCATTGATTTTTTGATTTATTTATTTTTTGGACAATTGGTCTGTTGGAATGGCTGATGATTGCAGCCCTGCTCTGATTACATTCCTCACCCACATCAATCATTCAACGCCAATTATGTCCCTGTATTATCACATTTGGTAAAAAAAAAATAATTTAATTTGACAGTGATATTGAACTACTGTCAACATCTAGACTGAACATTTTAATTTAGCATTATTTCTTTTCCCTCGGCTTGTCTCTTTTTCAGGAGTTGCCACAGTGAGTCAACATTTTCCATCTCCCCCTGTATCTTCTTCTCTGACTCCATCTACCTCCATGTCCTCCTTCACTGCATCCATCAATCTCCTCTTTGTCTCCTACCTGGTAGCTCCATCTCTAGGATAAGTTTTCTACCAAAGCATCCACTGTCCCTCCTCTGAACATGTCCAAACTGTCTTCTCAAGCTTTTTCACCAAACTTCCCTGTCTGTGTTGTCCCTCTAATGACTTCATCTCTGATCCTGTCCATCCTTGTCTCTCCTAAAGAGAACCTCAGCATCTTTAACTCCTCCACCTCCAGCTCTGCCTCCTGTCTTCTACCTATTGGTAATGTCTCTAGTACATCATTAGCTGAACAAGGGAAATAGACAGTATTTTACATGTTTTCAGTTTATGGAAAAAAACATCTTGGCTCCTGTTTTGGAACTGTTTCTTCTAGTTGTTGTGTCAAGCTTGTGATCACAGGCGTAGTTGTTGTTTCCGTATGTCTTCTCTGTTTAGAACTGCAACTGACAAACAGAGCATGACTCCAATCCAACTGTTTTTCCTGTCGTCTAGCTTGTCGGACCAGCTGCTAACGGTCGCTCCGGTTTTCATCCGCTTCTTTCTCTGAGGCCATAGATTCAAGATAATTAGAAGGAAATAAAACAGTCATGTGTGATAAGTCTTCACCCCTTAGGTTGTTGGAGGAGAGGGAGAGACAGTCACATGGTAAATAGCTGTTTTTAGTGTGAGTTCACTGACTGGAATAGGAATGCTCACTTGTGGGTGGTTGGAGCCATAACTCCTCCACTTCCAAATACTCTCCATCCTGCCAAACATGTGCCCCCATGTGGCCTACTTTTCATTTCCCTCTGTTTTTATCTGATGACATGCTGTTGAAGCTTGGTGTGTTGCCAAACACAACTGAAAATCCCTTCTCTCCTCTTAGTTTTTGTCTTCCGTCTCATATTCTTGGAGTGTTGGAGACAGCCTTGTTTTAATTTCTGTACGGTGAGTTGTTGTAGTAATAATGATCAGGTTTTATTGTTGACTTTTGCAACAGTAATCCTTCACACCACAGCCATAAAAGAGGCTAGAGGCTTTGCAGGCCAGCACACCCATGTTTGATGACAGCTTGAGGGTAAACATTAGAGGGAGTAGTTGAGTTTCGAGTACAACAGAGACAGATGCAGTATTTACTGTACACAGGAAACAAAGCTATGGCACTTTGGCCCTGAGTCATTGTCTCTGTCATTGGTCTGGAACTCCAGGGTTCACTTCCTGGGCAGGATTGAATACCTGTGAGGGTGGTACGCTCCTCCCGAACCAGGTGCAGTGTGATTTGGGTGGTGGTAGTGGAGATCGAGCCAGTAAAGGATAAGCATGGACAAAAATGATTAGCCCACTCTGCTGTTTTCTTCAATTCCTTGTTCATCTTAATGCCTTGTTCCACTAAAGGTTTATCACCTGGGGG